>WNWK01036418.1:0-19175 GCA_009830355.1 Cherax destructor | reverse complement strand
ATTATCACCTTACATTCATGATGTGCTGTATATCCATAATTTTAGCACTTCCCCTTGAATATACAAGACAAAATTTGAGTATCATTGCTAGCATTCCTGGAGTGATGTGCGAATTTGTTAACTAAGGAGGAGGAGGAGTCTGGTTAGTTTAGTTTGATATCTTTATTATGCACACCATACCCATCCTGTGGGCGGTAGTTCAAAAGATTACAGAGGTACATAATGGGTCCAGGGACTGGACCTCAAAGTTTGATAGCTGAGCAAGTTACAAAGGTAATGAACTCAGATGGTCACAATCATGACAAGTTACAAAGGTATTTGCAGATTACAGAGGTATATATAGGGTCAAGAGACTGGGCCAAAAAGTTTTGATAGCTGAACAAGGTACAATGGTAATGAATTCACTAGTTACAAGGTAATGAATCATATAAGTAAATTTACTTACGTCTGTACATGGTTGCAATCATGAACAAATTATAAAGCAATGAGCAATCTATTAGTCTACACCCAGCCACAACTGTAATGAGTTATTGGTGCAAATTTTAATTGTTGGGTCACACACACACACATATACATATACACATACATATACACACACACACATATACATATACACATACATATACACACACACACATATACATATACACATACATATATATACACACACACACACACAGGAGTCTGGTAAGTTTGTAACTGACATATATCTGACTACCCGAGGAAGTGTTGCAAGATATTGAAGGTAACCTCCCTTTCCTTGGATCAAGCCTGATATCCTATTCCCCAGGTGTTATATGACTGGAGAGTTTAGGGCTTTTCCCTGAATTAAATAGTAATAAACAATCTCATTAGTGAAGGGAAGGGCGAGAGTATTGATGATGCGACACACCTGAGTTGGCCGAAAGTAACACTGGCAGTGGGATCATACCCTCAAAGGAGGGTCCTCAATGCCAGTGAGAGGCTTTTGATCTAAGGAATTTGATCAAACCTGAATCCTACCATTATCTCATGTACTGTATGACTTAAGCGAGAGAATAATGATAAAATTCACCAATGTTTCGCCCGTGATAGGAAAATTCTAGTGAAGAAAACAAGTGTAGGCCAGTTATATACTATCACAAATGAGAATGAACTATCAAGATTCCTTAGGGATGCAAATATTACAGACACTGTCTAAACACAATGTCCAAACCAAACCCCTATGTATAGTGTATGTTTTGCTCATCTACCTCATTTAAGTATTTGTCTATTTTTGATGACTATTTTTGCCATATAGTTTTATTTTTATTTTTAAATACATACAGTTTTTACTTGTGCCCATTTTTCAAACCACATTTCAATATATTCTGATCAGCTTAATTGCTTAGAAGTTATATTTACTTTTGATCACCTTAATTGCTAAAAATTGTAATTACCTTTTGTCCTTTGCTCCAACCTCATTTCTATATATCATTAATCAACTTAACTGCCTAAAATTTTGTTTCAAGCCATTTTTTACTATTAATATACGTATTTTACTTTTGTACACTTTAGCACTTTATTCTCCTATAATAGTTTACTTTCATTTTCTTTATATTGCCTTTAATAAATTCTATAATCACAACTAGTGCAATACTGAATCTAAATATTTGTTCCATAATAACTTAATATTAGTCATTAATTTTTCAACCAGTTCAATTCGCTAGTTAAATAGTAAATCAATTACATTGTAAAGATATAGCCTAAATCTCTGTGACTTTAGTTCAAAAGTGTGTTAATCCAATAGCAAGTAAAATCAATTCATCAGATATCATATTTTTAAGTTTAGCATTATTCATTGTTCTTCACATTCATATATAAACATTTGTCTAATTAATTAACTAACTCAGGTGCTATAGTTTTAGATTATTTTTAGCTGTAAATTGACTACCTTAGCTCATTTATTCATTTTTGTAAACATATCTGAAGAGCAGGGGTGCCACTAGCACATTGAGGGACAACACAATAAGTGTCAGGGGCCCAAGATTGTTCAACTGCCTCCCAGCATACATCAGGGGGATTACCAACAAACCCCTGGATGTCTTCAAGCAGGCACTGGACAGGCACCTAAAGTCGGTACCTGACCAGCCAGGCTGTGGTTCGTACATTGGATTGCGTGTCGGCCAGCAGTAACAGCCTGGTTGATCAGGCTCTGGTCCAACATGAGGCCTGATCACAGGGGCGTTGACCCCTGGAATTCTCTCCAGGTAAACTCCAGGTATCCAATGTACTAACTCACGTGCCAAGAACTCCTTTTGCATTGTCCTATTCTTAAGTCTACTTACATTGTTCTATTTTTAAGTTTAATTATAGAATCACACTAAATCTTATGATTCCAAACATTGATCCTGATCTCAACCTCTTATTAAATGACTTGCATGAACCTAACAACAACTGTCATTACTACACAGCAGAACAGGCTAAAACACTACTCAAAGCCAACAATAACATAACTACCTTTAACTACAATGTCAGATCTTTAAGCAAACATTTTGATGACCTCACTGCATTATTAAACTCTCTACAGGCCAGTATGTCCATCATTGCTCTCACTGAAACCTGGCTAAAGCCTCGTACTACAGATATCTATGCCATTCCTGGTTACACAGCCATACACAATTGTAGGCCAGACCAACAAGGAGGTGGCACAGCTATGTTATACTCAGACCAGCTTGAATGTATCAACAATACATGCACAAGAGATGAACATGGAGAATATATAATAGCTAAGTTTAAATCCAAATACCTACAAAAACCTCTCACAGTTATAAACATCTATAGATTACCACAGTCAAATATTAAACAATTTAGTGAAAAATTAGGAAGTATGATTACTGATGCACACATGAACATAGACCACTTAATCCTCACAGGAGACTTCGATATAAACCTCCTACAAGATCAGGACCCACAAGTAACTGAATTCACAAACACTATGAGCAACTGCTTGCTGCTCCCGACAGTAACAAAACCTACAAGAATCTCAAAGACCTGTGCCTCTCTATTAGACCATATCTGGACTAACACCATATCCCCATTAAAATCAGGCATAATCACAGACAATACCACAGACCACTACCCTACCTTTCTCATAACCAACCTCGGAAAATTACCACTAGAGACTACTAAAGTTACCTTCAGACTACATAATGAGACAGCTATTAATAACTTCATAACAGCTATGACAAACACTGATTGGCAAACAGAAATAGACAACTTCACAGATACTGACTTACGTATTAATAATTTTCTTAAAAAGACCCAATATCTCTATAATATGCATTGCCCTAAAAAAACTAAACAAATCACAGCTAAAAGATTAACAGTCCTTGGTTAACACCCAGCTTACTCAAATCCATTAATATAAAACACCTATATGAAAAACAGTACATAATGGGTCAAATAACAAGAGAACAAACAAAACGTTACTCATCAAACATAACGAGCCTGATAAGAAGGTCAAAAAAAATTGTACTATGAGAACAGATTACATAACTTAAAAGGTGATATAAAAAAGACCTGGAAAACCCTATCTGAAATTCTAGGAACTAAAAAAATATCCACAAACAGAACAATCAAGCTAACAAAACCAGATGAACCCCTACTCCCACCTATTGAAGCAGCAAACAAACTCAATGATTTCTTCACCATAGGAAAAAAGCTGGCAAGCAAAATCCCAAGTTCAAACACTCCACCTAACGACTATCTCACTGGCACCTATCCGAACACACTATTCCTAGCCCCGACCAACCCAATAGAAGTTTCACTTATAATCAACACATTAAAAAACAAGGAAGGTGACCTAAATAACTTACCACCTTTTATATACAAAAAAGCTTCACAGGTTCTCTCACCAATTATTGCAACACTCTTTAACAAATCCATCGAATCCTCTACCTTCCCATCAATACTCAAAATAGCAAGGGTTACCCCCATACATAAAGGAGGAGATCTAACAGACCTGAATAACTACAGGCCGATTTCTAACTTACCCCTTCTACCTGGAGTCTACCTGGAGAGAATTCCAGGGGTCAACGCCCCTGCGGCCCGGTCCGTGACCAGGCCTCCTGTTGGACCAGAGCCTGATCAACCAGGCTGTTACTGCTGGCCGCACGCAGTCCAACGTACGAACCACAGCCCGGCTGGTCAGGTACCGACTTTAGGTGCCTGTCCAGTGCCTGCTTGAAGACAGCCAGGGGTTTGTTGGTAATCCCCCTGATGTATGCTGGGAGGCAGTTGAACAATCTTGGGCCCCTGACACTTGTTGTGTTGTCCCTCAACGTGCTAGTGGCACCCCTGCTCTTCATTGGGGGGATGTTACATCGCCTGCCGAGTCTTTTGAAAAATTAATTCATAGACAGATATATTCCTACCTCACCTCCCACAATGTACTCAACCACAGCCAATTTGGATTCAGGCCTAATAAAAATACAAATGATGCCATTATACACATGCTAGAAATAATTTACACCGCTCTTGAGAAAAAAGAAATCCCAGTGGGAATCTTCATTGATTTACGTAAAGCTTTTGATACAGTTGACCATGATCTGTTACACCTAAAATTATCACACTATGGTATAAGAGGGCACTCCCTCAACTACCTAAAATCATACCACCTTAGCAACAGAAACCAATATGTGTACACAAATGGAGCTAGCTCTACTGCACAAACTATTACAGTAGGTGTCCCACAGGGAAGTGTTCTTGGCCCACTTCTCTTTCTCATTTACATTAACGACCTACCAAATGCATCTCAACTACTCAAACCCATACTATTTGCAGATGACACTACATACGTTATCTCTCACCCAAGCCCAGACATACTAGCCAACACTGTAAATACTGAATTGCAGAAAATATCTACCTGGATGATGACTAACAAACTTACTCTCAATATTGATAAAACCTATTTCATTCAGTTTGGGAACAGGGCTACAAATGTACAACTTAACATAATGATAAACGGGTCCCCTATCACAAAAACTCACAGAAGGAAAATTCTTAGGAATCCATCTTGACAGTGGCCTAAAATTTCAGACACATATACAACAAATTTCCAAGAAAGTCTCAAAGACCGTGGGAATACTATCCAAGATACGGTACTGTGTTCCCCAACCAGCTCTCCTTACCCTATATCACTCACTCATTTACCCCTACCTCACCTATGGAATCTGCGCATGGGGCTCGACATCAATAACTCATCTCAGACCATTAATAACACAACAAAAAGCTGCAGTTAGAATGATAACAAATTCACACTCCATACAACATACTCCACCAATATTCAAAAATCTAAATTTACTCACCATAAAAGACATCCATACGTTTTACTGTGCCTATTACATACATAGAACACTCTATGCAAATATTAACCCACCACTCAAACTTCTCCTTACCAACTTTAACAGGACACATGACCATAACACTAGACAGCGAGCACTCCTCGATGTTCCCCGTGTCCATCTAACACTATGCAAAAACTCAATGCATATAAAAGGCCCGAAAATTTGGAATTCATTACCTGTGATTGCCAAAGAAACCCTGCTTGCACTCCAATTCAAAACGATGCTAAAAAACCACCTTCTCACCCAAACCTAAGTGCACAATATCAAACATTCCCAACAAAGTTGATTAATCACTTAAATGTAAAAACCTGATTAATCACTTAAATGTAAAAACCTGTTATGAATAATACATACTGAGCTAACTGTTTCTATAACATTTACATTATAATGACCACGTAAACTGTAATTGCAATGCAACCAATTGTTTTAAATTGTTATCTCACTCAATTGCTACAATTACTAAACTATTATGTTCAACTTATATTCAAATTTTACAACTTAGATACACAATTATACTTATTTTATAAATTATCAACCATAATTTTTTACCATGTAGTCTACTATTAATTAATCTTAAGAATGCCCACAATGCACAGCATATTAGGGGTTTTTGGCATGTACACCTCATTTATACCTAACTATGTATCATGTATAAATAACAACATTGTATCATGTCTAAATAAACTATTATTATTATTATAGTGCTTCCTCATTAATATAATAATAATGAGAATATAGTGGGAAGAACTACCAATGGAAACACTGACAGGAAGAGATGGTAGTAGGAAGAGGCACTTTTGAGAGGTGCTGCTGGAGAGGCACTGGTGGGAAAAGGGGCAATGGACTTTTCTAGGTTATCCTAGGTTCTCTACTCATATACTGTTATGTATGATAATCTTTATAACTGTATTTGTGCATACCTGAATTAACTTAATTCTGTTAGAAAGAGTTGCTAGCAGGAGCAGGTGTTCAGAGGAAGAGGTGCTAGCAGGAGCAGGTGCTGACAGGATAAGATGATGGTAGGACTAGGCATCTACACAAAGATGAGCTAGTGGGGAACAAGCACTTGCAATTTGGGCCAAGTCTATGGACCCAATATGTACCTCTGTAATCTGTAAATACCTTTGTAACTTGTCATGATAGTGACGAGATCTACCTGAGTTCCATTACCTTTGTAACTTGCTCAGCTATCAAAACTTTGGGGTCCAGTCCCTGGACCAATTATATACCTCTGTAATCTTTTGACTACTGTCCACAGGATGGGTATGGGGTGCATAATAAAGATATTAAACTAAACAACAAGAAATGCCAGTATGAGGTGCTGGTGGAAGAGGTGCTGATAGGAGGCAAAATACTTTTATTGAATAACTCAAATGTCAATAAACAGCTTCCTGACAGTGTCAGTCATAGGGAAGCACTAAACACAGATTATACAGCACCTTGGGAAAAGGAAATCAATCAGGTTTGATCTGCAGAAAAGAAATTAAGCTCTGATTTAAATCAATAGCCAGCATAAAGGGAATAAAGTGCTACCATGTGGTTTGTTGCTGTATGATTCCTTGTAGGTTTAGCGCTTCATTTTTATTATAATGTGGTTTGTTAAAACACTTGATAATTAAAAACCAAGCACTAAACCCATATGGGTTATACAGCACCTCCAGGAGCTGATTTAGGGAACATCTTCCCTCGTGGGGAGGGATGGAGGGGCTCTTGACTCAAGAAACTGTAATTATCCTCCCCTGGATCAAATCCAAATGCCTCCCATTTCCCACGAGCTGCATAACCTCTACTGGTTTAGCACTTTTGGATTATAACAAGTTTAAAATGATTAGAAACAGTAGAAAATATTTGACAGTCTAAAACAAATACGTATACAACGATACGTGCCCAGTGGGTAGGTCGCTAAAGCTCTCGCTTCACACTGGCAAGGTCTGCATTCTATTCCCAGCGAGGGTAGAAACAGTGGGCGTTTTTCTTTATACCGGTTGTCTATGTTCACCCATCAGTAAAATGGGTACTTGGGTGTTAGTCGACTGGTGTGGGTCGCATCCTGGGACAGTGACCTAATTTGCCCGAAAATCTCGGCATAAGGGGCTTTCTATATAGTAGTATGTCATTGATGTCAGCTAAGTCTGTATACCATGTACATGTTTTTTTTTTTTCAACAAGTCGGCCATCTCCCACCAAGACAGGGTGACCCAAAAAGAAAATACTTTCATCATCATTCAACACTTTCACCACACTCATACATAATCACTGTCTTTGCAGAGGCGCTCAGATACGACAGCTGAGAATAGTCCCTCCCAGCTGTCACTATCCCAGACCCCTCCTCTAAAGTGCAGGCATTGTACTTCCCATTTCCAGGACTCAAGTCTAACTAAATCAATTAAATGGTTTCCCTGAATCCCTTCACAAAATGTTACCCTGCTCACACTCCAACAGCTCGTCAGGTCCCAAAAACCATTCGTCTCCATTCACTCCTATCTAACACGCTCACACATGCTTGCTGGAAGTCCAAGCCCTCGCCCACAAAACCTCCTTTACCCCTCCCTCCAACCTTTTCTAGGACGACCCCTACCCCGCCTTCCTTCCCTACAGATTTATATGCTCTCCAAGTCATTCTACTTTGATCCATTCTCTCTAAATGACCAAACCACCTCAACAACCCATCTTCAGCCCTCTGACAAATACTTTTAGTAACTCCACACCTTCTCCTAATTTCCACATTCCGAATTTTCTGCATAATATTTACACCACACATTGCCCTTAGACAGGACATCTCCACTGCCTCCAGCCTCCTCCTCGCTGCAGCATTTGTAACCCATGCTTAACACCCATATAAGAGTGTTGGTACCACTATACATTTGTACATTCCCTTCTTTGCCTCCATGGATAACGTTTTTTGTCTCCACAGATACCTCAACGCACCACTCACCTTTTTTCCATCATCAATTCTATGGTTAACCTCATCCTTCATAAACCCATCCACTGACACGTCAACTCCCAAATATCTGAAAACATTTACTTCTTCCATAATCCCTCTCTCCAATGTGATATCCAATTTTTCTTTATTTAAATCGTTTGATACCCTCATCACCTTACTCTTATCTATGTTCACTTTCAACTTTCTACCTTTACACACCCTCCCAAACTTGTCCACTAACCTTTGCAACTTTTCTTTAGAATCTCCCATAAGCACAGTATCATCAGCAAAAAGTAACTGTGTCAACTCCCATTTTGTATTTAATTCCCTATAATTTAATCCCACCCCTCTCCCCAACACCCTAGCATTTACTTCTTTTACAACCCCATCTATAAATATATTAAACAACCATGGTGACATTACACATCCCTGTCTAAGACCTACTTTTACCGGGAAGTAATCTCCCTCTCTCCTACACACCCTAACCTGAGCCTCACTATCCTCATAAAAATTCTTTACAGCCTTCAGTAACTTACTACCTATTCCATACACTTGCAACATTTGCCACATTGCTTCCCTATCCACTCTATCATATGCCTTTTTTAAATCCATAAATGCAATGAAAACTTCTCTACCTTTATCTAAATACTGTTCACATATATGCTTCACTGTAAACACTTGATCTACACATCCCCTACCCACTCTAAAGCCTCCTTGCTCATCTGCAATCCTACTCTCTGTCTTACCTCTAAGTCTTTCAATAATAACCCTGCCATATACTTTACCTGGTATACTCAGTAAACTTATTCCCCTATAATTCTTACACTCTCTTTTATCCCCCTTCTCTTTATATAAAGGAACTATACATGCTCTCTGCCAATCCCTATGTACCTTCCCCTCTTTCATACAATAACCTATGTGACATGTCAAGATATCTTATTAGTGAAGGTAGGATACCACTTATACTAAGCAAATTTGCTAAATTTGCTTGTAACAGATAAGTGAACTGTAGATATAAATCCAAATTAATTTCCATGAACGTACCTATCTGTGCTCATGATAATGCGAGCACAGATGGACATGTTTGTGGAGCAACTTGCAATGTGAATAGACTGACTGATGTTGTAGTGGCTCAGGCTTAGGCTTGGCTACAGGTACTTCTGGCAGTTTGGGAGACACAGATGATGATCAAACTAAATGCAAATTACGTGATCAGGCATATGGTCACTGTCTTGAACACTATGTGCTTAATTGTCCACTTATTGAAGAATATAGAGATTTTTATTTTATTTTATTAACACATCGGCCGATTCCCACCAAGGCAGGGTGGCCCGAAAAATAAAAACTTTCATCATCATTCACTCCATCACTGTCTTGCCAGAGGGGTGCTTTACACTACAGTTATAAAACTGCAACATTAGCACCCCTCCTTCAGAGTGCCGGCACTGTACTTCCCATCTCCAGGACTCAAGTCCGGCCTGCCGGTTTCCCTGAATCCCTTCATAAATGTTACTTTGCTCACACTCCAACAGCACGTCAAGTATTAAAAACCATTTGTCTCCATTCACTCCTATCAAATACGCTCACACATGCTTGCTGGAAGTACAAGCCCCTCGCACACAAAACTTCCTTTACCCCCTCCCTCCAACCTTTCCTAGGCCGACCCCTACCCCGCCTTCCCTCCACTACAGATTTATACACTCTCGAAGTTTTTCTGTCTCGTTGCATTCTCTCTACATGTCCGAACCACCTCAACAACCCCTCCTCAGCTCTCTGGATAATAGTTTTGGTAATCCCGCACCTCCTCCTAATTTCCAAACTCCGAATTCTCTGCATTATATTCACACCACACATTGACCTCAGACATGACATCTCCACTGCCTCCAGCCTTCTCCTCATTGCAACATTCATCACCCATGCTTCACAGCCATATAGGAGTGTTGGTATAACTATACTCTCATACATTCCCTTCTTTACTTCCATGGACAAAGTTCTTTGTCTCCACAGACTCCGAAGTGCTCCACTCACCCTTTTTCCCTCATCAATTCTATGATTCACCTCATCCTTCATAGACCCATCTGCTGACATGTCCACTCCCAAATATCTGAGTACATTCACCTCCTCCATACTCTCTCCCTCCAATCTTTTGTCACCTAATCTTTTTGTTATCCTCATCACCTTACTCTTTCCTATATTCACTTTAAATTTTCTTCTTTTACACACCCTACCAAATTCATCCACCAACCTCTGCAACTTCTCTTCAGAATCTCTCAAAAGCACAGTGTCATCAGCAAAAAGCAACTGTGACAACTCCCACTTTGTATTTAATTCTTTATCTTTTAACCCCACACCTCTTGCCAAGACCCTCGCATTCACTTCTCTTACAACCCCATCTATAAATATATTGAACAACCACGGTGACATCACACATCCTTGTCTAAGGCCCACTTTTACTGGGAAATAGTCCCCTTCCCTCCTACACACTCTAACTTGAGCCTCACTATCCTCATAAAAACTCTTCACTGCTTTCAGTAACCTACCTCCTATTCCATACACCTGCAACATCTGCCACATTGCCCCCCTATCCACCCTATCATACGCCTTTTCTAAATCCATAAATGCCACAAAAACCTCTTTACCCTTGTCCAAATACTGTTCACCTATATGTTTCACTGTAAACACTTGGTCTACACACCCCCTACCTTTCCTAAAGCCCCCTTGTTCATCTGCTATCCTGCTTTCTGTCTTACTCTTAATTCTTTCAATAATAACTCTACCATACACTTTACCAGGTACACTCAACAGACTTATTCCCCTATAATTTTTGCACTCTCTTTTGTCCCCTTTGCCTTTATACAAAGGAACAATACACGCTCTCTGCCAATCCCTAGGTACCTTACCCTCTTCCATACATTTATTAAATAATAGCACTAACCACTCCAAAACTATATCCCCACCTGCTTTTAACATTTCTATCTTTATCCCATCAGTCCCAGCTGCCTTACCTCCTTTCATTCTACCCACTGCCTCACGAACTTCCCCCACACTCACCACTGGCTCTTCCACACTCCTACAAGATGTTATTCCTCCTTGCCCTATACACGAAATCACAGCTTCCCTGTCTTCATCAACATTTAACAGCTCCTCAAAATATTCCCTCCATCTTCCCAATACCTCTAACTCTCCATTTAATAACTCTCCTCTCCTATTTTTAACTGTCAAATCCATTTGTTCCCTAGGCTTCCTCAACTTATTAATCTCACTCCAAAACTTTTTCTTATTTTCAACAAAATTTGTTGATAACATCTCACCCACTCTCTCATTTGCTCTCTTTTTACATTGCTTCACCACTCTCTTAACCTCTCTTTTTCTCTCCATATACTCTTCCCTCCTTGCATCACTTCTATTTTGTAAAAACCTCTCATATGCTAACTTTTTCTCCCTTACTACTCTCTTTACATCATCATTCCACCAATCGCTCTTCTTCCTCCCGCACCCACTCGCCTGTAACCACAAACTTCTGCTGAACACTCTAACACTACATTTTTAAATCTACCCCATACATCTTCGACCCCATTGCCTACACTCTCACTAGCCCATCTATCCTCCAATAGTTGTTTATATCTTACCCTAACTGCCTCCTCTTTTAGTTTATAAACCTTCACCTCTCTCTTACTTACTGCTTCTATTTTCCTTGTATCCCATCTACCTTTTACTCCCACTGTAGCTACAACTAAAAAGTGATCTGAAATATCTGTGGCCCCTCTATAAACATGTACATCCTGAAGTCTACTCAAGTCTTTTATCTATCAATACATAGTCCAACAAACTACTGGCATTACGCCCTACATCATATCTTGTATACTTATTTATCCTCTTTTTCTTAAAATATGTATTACCTATAACTAAACCCCTTTCTATACAAAGTTCAATCAAAGGGCTCCCATTATCATTTGCACCTGGCACCCCAAACTTACGTACTACACCCTCTCTACATGTTTCTCCGACTTTAGCATTTAGGTCCCCTACCACAATTACTCTCTCACTTGGTTCAAAAGTTCCTATACATTCGCTTAACATCTCCCAAAATCTCTCTCTCTCCTCTACACTCCTCTCTTCTCCAGGTGCATACACGCTTATTATGACCCACTTTTCGCATCCGACCCTTATTTTAATCCACATAATCCTTGAATTTACACATTTATATTCCCTCTTCTCCTTCCATAACTGATCCTTCAACATTATTGCTACCCCTTCCTTAGCTCTAACTCTCTCAGATACTCCTGACTTAATCCCATTTATTTCTCCCCACTGAAACTTTGCCTACCCCCTTCAGCTTTGTTTCGCTTAGGCCAGGACATCCAACTTCTTTTCATTTATAACATCAGCAATCATCTCTTTCTTATCATCCGCACTACATCCACGCACATTCAAACAACCCAGTTTTATAAAGTTTTTCTTCTTTCTTTTTTTGTAAATGTGTACAGGAGAAGGGGTTACTAGCCCATTGCTCCCGGCATTTTAGTCGCCTCATACGACACGCATGGCTTATGGAGGAAAGATTCTTTCCACTTCCCCATGGACAGTATAATTACCTATGTGACATGTCAAGATATCTTATTCATGAAATAAGATACCAATTGTACTAAGCAAATTTCCTAAATTTGCTTGTAACAGATAATTGAAATGTAGATATAAACCCAAATGTACAATTGTTAACCCCATTGGGGCCTAGTGCCTAGGCCTTTTGTGTATCCATATGCTCTTGTGCTACCATCCACAGGATGGATATGGGGTGCACAATAAAGTAGCCACTTCGGTGGCAAAATCTAATCTTTCATACATTTATTAAACAAAAATACCAACCACTCCAACACTATATCCCCCTGCTTTTAACATTTCTGTCATGATCCCATCAGTTCCAGCTGCTTTACCCCCTTTCATTCTACGTAATGCCTCACGCACCTCCCACACACTCACATCCTGCTCTTCTTCAATCCTAAACGATGTTGTACCTCCCTGGCCAGTACATGAAATTACCGCCTCCCTTTTTTCATCGACATTTAAAAGTTCCTCAAAATATTCCCGCCATCTACCCAATACCTCCAGCTCCCCATCTACTAACTTCCCTACTCTGTTTTTATCTGACAAATCCATTCGTTCCCTAGGCTTTCTTACCTTGTTTATCTCACTCCAAAATTTTTTCTTGTTTTCAGCAAAATTTCTTGACAGAGCCTCTCCTATTCTTTCATCTGCTCTTCTTTTGCACTCTCTCACCACTCTCTTCACCTTTCTTTTACTCTCCATATACTCTACTCTTCTATTAACACTTCTATTTTGTAAAAACCTCTCATAAGCTACCTTTTTCTCTTTTATCACACCCTTTACTTCTTCATTCCACCACTCACTCCTCTTTCCCCTTGCACCCACCCTCCTATAGACACAAACTTCTGCCCCACATTCTAATACTGCATTTTAAAACTATCCCAACTCTCTTCAATCCCCCACTACTCATACTTGCACTATCAAAATCCTTTCTGCCAATAGTTGCTTATATCTCACCCTAACTTCCTCCTCCCTTAGTTTATACACTTTTACCTCTCTCTACTTGCTGTTGCCATTTTCTTTTGTCACATCTACCTTTTACTCTAACTGTAGCTACAACTAAATAATGATCCGATATATCTGTTGTCCCTCTATAAACATGTACATCCTGAAGCCTACCCATCAACCTTTATCCACCAATACATAATCCAACAAACTACATTCCTTATGTGCTATATCATACCTTGTATATTTATTTATCCTCTTTTTCATAAAATATGTATTACTTATTACCAAACCTCTTTCTACACATAGCTCAATTAATGGTTCCCATTTACATTTACCCCTGGCACCCCAAATTTACCTACTACTCCCTCCACAACATTTTTACCCACTTTAGCATTAAGATCCCCAACCACAATTACTCTCTCACTTGGTTCAAAACTCCCTACACACTCTCTCAACATTTCCCAAAATCTCTCTCCTCTACACTTCTCCAGGTGCATAAACACTTACTATAACCGACTTTTCACATCCAACCTTTATTTTACTCCACATAATCCTTGAATTTATACATTTATATTCCCTCTTTACCTGCCATAATTGATTATTCAACATTATTGCCACTCCTTCTTTAGCTCTAACTCTATTTGAAACCCCTGACCTAATCCCATTTATTTCTCCCCACTGAAACTCTCCTACCCCCTTCAGCTTTGTCTCACTTAAAGCCAGGACATCCAGCTTCTTATCATTCGCACAACATCCACGCACATTCAAACATCTCACTTTACATGTACATGTACTTGTAGTAAATAAAGAAACATATTATTATTATTATTATTCTTAACTTCAACAATATGACACACAAGGTAATACATATATACCCAGGGAGATATATCTCTTAGACGTACACCGAGAGGTGTATGTGTCGTAAGCTCCTTTCTTCAATGATCCTCATGTAGTGTGGGTGATAGTCTTTAGACCCCCATTATCCAACCAACAAATATAAGAAACTAAACTGTCGTGGGTGTCCCCTTCAACTTCCTTCAGGCCATAGATAAAGATCGACTTCTCCCTTTCCTCCTCCCACTGTATCTCCCATTGCCTTGTCAAAGGTGCATTAGCCTCTCCCGGTGCTGTCATGGATGTATTCCCCATGTTCTTTTGTGTGTCCGGTCTGCTCATACGTCCCTGTCTGCTGCAGTGTGTTGTTGGGGTCTCTGTGTTTAGCGTGTCTGCTGCTTTGTCTACCCTCTCATGTGTTGTTTCTGTGCTCTCATTCGTTGTTCCTGTGGTGCTCTTCTTGACCCTGGCTGCTTCTTCTATATCCCTCTCGTGTGTTGTCATCCTGCTCGTCTTGCTTCGGGCCCCATGTGTGTCTGCCAGTGCCTGTGCATACAAGAGTTCTCCTCCTTTCTCCTCATTCCCCTTGGCTGTGCCTGGTGCACAAGCTCCAAGCGTCGTTTCCTGACAGGTACTATTGTCTCTATTCTGTGTCAGTCCCTGCAGCTTCACTTCTAGGGTCTGGATCTTGGCTTCTGCTTTTTTAGCTTGCATTACCCATTTTCTACTCTCCTCAGCTATCCTCTTCTCCATTTCCTCGCTGATCACAATAGCTTCCTCTCACATTCCTTTTCCCTTTCATTGAGCTCCTCGGTGATCACCAATATCTTCCTCTCCCATTCCTTCTCCCTTCTAGAGATTTCCTCCTCCCACTGTGGCCTTCCCTGATCGGCCATCTTCCTCCTTGTTGACGCCCTCTCTGAGCCACCCATCTTCCCACTGAGTCCCTTGTGGATGTATTGAGGTGTCAGGAGAAGGGAGAAAGAAGAGGGGTAGGGAAGGGGGTGAGGGAGAAATGGAGAAAGGATAGGAATGGGGGTGAGGGGAGAGAGATAGCTTAGAGGAAATGTAGAAGAGGGTGGATAGAGAGAGAGAGAAGAGAGAGCGAGAGGGGAGAGGGAGAGAGAGAGGGAGGTAGAGAGGTAGGAAGAGAGATAGGTAGAGGGAGAGAGAGGGAGGTAGAGAGATGGAGGGGGATAGAGAGATGAGGGAGATAGAGAGATAGAGGGAGAGGGAGGAAGAGGGGGTGGGAGAGAGAGAGGGAGGGAGAGGGGGAGTGAGAGAGAGAGGTAGGGAGAGGGAGAGGGATAGGGAGAGGTGGGGAGAGGGAGAGGGAGGGATATGGAGGGGGAGATGGGGGGAGAGGGAGGTATAGAGAGGGGGAGAGGGAGGTATAGAGAGGGGGAGAGGTAGGTATAGAGAGGGGAGGGAGAGAGGGGAGGGTTTGTGTGAGGGAGAAGGGAGGGAGATAGGGGTGAGGGGGTATAGAGAGGGAGAGGGAGAGAGGGGGGGGTGCGTTTGAGAGAGAAAGGGAGGGAGAGAGCGGGGGTGGGGGAGATAGGTTTTCAGAAAGTTTGGGCTACTCTCCTAAATATGTGTGTGTGTGTGTGTGTGTATGTGTGAACGGCACTCACAAGAGGTTAGCACACTGGTCTGCAAGTTTAAGGATTCGCCGGCCGTAAGTTCGAGTCTTACCCGTGATTTGATCCACTTTCTTGTTACCGGATCACATTAACAGTGAGCCTACCACTCTTACTTGCTTTCTTTATCTATCTTGTTCTCTCTGGTGCTTGCTTTCTTTATCTATCTTGCTGTCTCTCTCTCTCTTGCTTGTGCGTATATGTATGTGTGTGTGTGTGTAAAAAATTATTATTTCAGATTAGTAATTTAGATTGCCAGTTTTATTACGTTCCTCATACCCATCCATTGGGTGGCAGTCAATAAAGATTATAGACCAGCAATAAAAATTTAAAATATTAATAATATTTATCTGTTAATTATATTTTCGTTATGGCGAAAAGTTATATTATATTTAGAAACAGCGTCCCAAATATTAGTGTCATTATGTAGGCCTCTGTTATGAAAATTAAGAAATTTATGTTTAACTCTAAGGTGTTCACTATCCAGGTGTGACTATCTTCCATCACCACTGACAGCACTGTGTTGCCAGTGATGTGATTACCACTGTTATTGTCACTGACTGCAGCACTGACAGCACTGTGTTACCAGTGATGTGTTTACCACTGTTTGTTATTATCACTAACAGCACCACTGACAGCACTGTGCTACCACTGCTGTTTCTACCCTTGTTACTACCCCTCTACCTCTGCTCTTATTTTCATTACAAACATCCGGGGAATAAATCACTCATCCAGAAGAAGCATTCATTCTCCTATACATAAAAAACTTTCTCTCTCTCTCCCATATTCCCTTGCATAAAAAAATTACTTACAATCTCTAGAGATTGGTTTTCTAAATTTGACACACTAAAATATTCTTGACTACACGTCCCAGGTCCAAGGTTTTAATTCCCAGGTCTCAAGTCTGAAAATCCAAGTCACAGTTCATTGGTCTCAGGTCTCAGTGTTACCAAATGCAAGAATTATTATTATTATTATTATTATTATTATTATTATTATTATTATTATTATTATTATATTATTATTATTATTATTATTATTCATTATTATTAGTATTATAATCAAGGGGAAGCGCTAAACCCGTAGGATTATACAGCGTCTGTGTGGGGGGATGTGGAAGGGATTCAGACTTAATTCAGGGAACTGGAGCACAAATTCAATTCCCTAGATCAAGAGCCCCTCACCAGAGTCAAGGAACCTTCCTTGAGGGGACCAAATGCAAGAAGTAAACAAAACTTTCAGTGTTTGTGAACGTTAAATTTAAGTTGTGCTCGACGTGGACACAAATCCCACCGTCCATAATGTTGAAGGAAGGTCACAGGTGCAGAAAGAGATTTTATTGTGAAAACGTTCCGCTCTTTAACCCTATACCAGGTGTAGTGGTTGTAGGTTATTGAAAGACCGAGTAACAATAACAATGTACTTTTCCCAAAGGGCCGCTCCATAACAACAACCACAATAACAAAACAATTATAAATGACTGAACCAAACAAACATAGTATTCAATCCTCCTACTGCTCCCAACCCCTTACATTCCTCCTTTCCTAAATTACATTATATCATCCAACTTATAAATCCAACCTATCTGGAGGTTTGACAACTCTGCTGGAACGCCGGAGAATTGGAGGGTTTGCACTGTCCTGAGGTGCCTCCTCTCATCTACAGGTATCTGTAAATAAGCATCCTTTAATCTAATTTTGTAAATATTTTACCTTTACCCACTACAGACAATAATTCCTCAATCCTGGGTAAAGGATATCTTTCACAATGAATTTGTTGATTTACATATTTAAAATCCCCACAAATTCTCATAGACTTAGAGTCAGCCTTCAGTACTGGCACAATAGGTACAGACCATTCACTATGCGATATAGGCTCAATAATGCCTTTCTGCACTAGTTTTCTAATTCTTCCTCAATCATCTCTTTGTGAAAAAATGGTACTGGCCTTGCTTTCACAAACTTAGGGACAGCATCACTTTTCACATGAATTTGTGCCACGATGCTGGAGATAGGTTTACTAGAATCTACCCTAAAATTATCTAACATTTCTTCAGCACTGTCTAGTTTGTTAATTTTGGTAGATTCATTCAATCCACAAGGTAAATCCCTACCTTTTTCATGAGGTCTTTCCCACACAAGTTACTATTATTGGATTTCACTACATAAAACACTTGTGACACCTCTAATTTATTATATCTTACCGCAACCACCTGTCCCAGAAGGTTTATTTTCCAATTATCATATGCAGTTACCCTCCTAGAACATGGTTCAATGTGCCCCTTTACTGCCTCTACCCAGTCTTTGGATAAAGTCGAGATGGACGCCCCACTGTCAATCTCAAAAGGTACCATTTGGATTGTTAATGATAAACCCATATTTTTCTGCCTTCATGGAAAACACTCTATCCTCTAAGGCATATAAGCTCATCACTTCCTCATCGCTGAACTATCACCGCCATCCAGCACCTTAATTGACTTTGTTCTAGGATATCTCCTGGAGTCTACCTGAGAGAATTCCAGGGGTCAACGCCCCGCGGCCCGGTCCGTGACCAGGCCTCTGTTGGACCAGAGCCTGATCAACCAGGCTGTTACTGCTGGCCGCACGCAGTCCAACGTACGAACCACAGCCCGGCTGGTCAGGTACCGACTTAGGTGCCTGTCCAGTGCCTGCTTGAAGACAGCCAGGGGTTGTTGGTAATCCCTGATGTATGCTGGGAGGCAGTTGAACAATCTTGGGCCCCTGACACTTATTGTGTTGTCCCTCAACGTGCCAGTGGCACCCCTGCTCTTCATTGGGGGATGTTACATCGCCTGCCGAGTCTTTTGCTTTCGTAGGGAGTGATTTTTGTGTGCAAGTT
>WNWK01036417.1:0-19175 GCA_009830355.1 Cherax destructor | reverse complement strand
GGGGATTGGGGGGCACCCGGTGAGGGGTAGAAGGCATCATGTGTATCAATGTCTTTCATCCTACCTTCCATCGTCCAAAAATTGGGGGGATTTTTTTCCCCCCCCAAAATCGATGGCTTTGGGGGCCCAAGGGGAACCGGGAGAGTGCTGTTGGCTGGATCAATGGCTCGTCCCCTGGTAAAACAGCCCAAATTTTTCCCGGATCATCGGGTGGTTTGGGGAAAAACCTTTTTTCCAACTTTTTGGGGGGTTTAAAAAAGGGGGGGCCCAGGCTCCTACCATTTTTTTTAATTTTCCTGATGTCTCCGGGAGAGATTGTGTAGTGCCAGCTGGGGGTCCCTCATCCAAGAACCAGATATTGGAGCTCACTGGACAATGCCTGTGACCCCTTTTTGGGGGGCGGGAAAAATGGAAAAGCAAGAGGGCCCCCTGTTGCACACCCCCAAAATGAGTAAAAATTTTTCAGGGGGTCCCCAAACAAAAGTTTAGAACCCAAAAACTATAACAGGGATTCATGAAGGGATGGGGGGAAAAGGGAAAAGGGGCCTGAAACTGCTTGGAGAGCACCCCCCCCTTTTTGACTGAGTTGAAAGCATTAAAGTCCTTTTGAAAGGTTTTTTTTCATTCTTTGTTAATGTTACTGTGTTGCATGGGCAGCTGCTTCACAGCCTTGTTGAACAAAACCGAGCGGGGGTTGGTTTAATTTTGACCTCACCCTTTTCCACCTCACCCCGGCAACTAGGCGCCGAAGGGTGTTCCCCCACAAAAAGGGCCTTTTTTTCCTTCCCCCCCCTTTTTTTGGGGGGGGCCCCGGGGGGGCACCGGAAAAAGGGGTTAAATTTTTTTTTGGGGGGGAAATACCAGCCGGGCCCCCTTTGGAAAATTTGGGAGTTCAGACAAAATCCCCTCAAAAACCCCTACCAAAAATTTGGTTTAAATTTTTTGGGGGCCCTTTTAAAACCGGGAAACCTCCTGCTGAGCCCTGTGGGAAAAACATAGCAGTTTTTATAAATTTTTCCTTCCCAAAAAGGGGTTAAATGTTTTTACCTGCTGCAATTTTAAGGGGGGCAATGTTGGTACTGGGAGCCCGGGGGATGTTTGTCCTTCGGGGGTTGTGCCAAAAACCCTTTTTTAAGCGATGGTACCCCCCACTGGTTTTGGGCCCGGGGCGGGGGAAAAGGGTTTCCCCCCTTTTTCTATTTTTCTTTTTAAATTTTTGAGGCGTCCGGGGCCCCCCCTTTTTGACATTTGCCTGGCGGGGGGGACCCCCCGGGGGGGAAAAGGGGGCAAGGTTGTCATCTCTGGGGGAAAGAAAATTTTTTTTTTGGGGTAACAGAAAGGGACTTGTCCCTCCTTGGTGGGACAGAAAAAAAAGGGTTTAAAAGGGGGGTTTTCCCAGATCCTTTTTTGAGGAGCATTTGGGTTTTTTTTAAGGGGTTTTAGGAATTTTTTGGGGGAGCCCCAGGGGGCTGTTTTTGGGGGTGTGGGGGCCCGGGGATGTTAATTTGATTGCGCTTTTAGGTCCTCTAGGGGGTGGGGAAATCAGGGTAGCTGTCAGCTCTGTCTGCTTGGAGGGTCTGCTGGCTGCCCCATTTGGAGCCTCCTGGTTTGGACATCCACAAAAATAGCTGCCATGTGCAGAGATTGAGCACCTCTATGGCACACCTGGCAGATGCCTCGCACGGTCCCTAAGGCTTGGCCTTGCTCTTGGGAGATTCCCTAACCCAGCACTTTGTGAAAGCAGCTGTGTAATGTAAGCATAGGGCTGGAGTGCGGTGGATGAGGGCAGAGAGTAGTGAGCTGGCACCAGAGTAGAATTCAGAGGGCTAAATCAGCAATGACTTTTGGTCGTAGAAGTTACAGGCCTTAGACCAGGATGGGGTGAGGGAGGGCCCCATCTGTTCACTTTTTCACGATGAGACTGCTTAACTTTTTACAATTGATATACACTTTATTGCTCATTTAGAACAACCCCTTAGTCAGCACACTGATCACTTTCAGTTCTCACACTGTTAATCAAGGTAGGCTCAGTTCACGCCATCCAATACAGATTGAGCCCTGGGCAACACCTCCTCCACCCCTGGCCGCCAAAGAGGTCTTCCCACATCTCCACTGAGATCCCCCACCCAATTCAATAAACCATCAACTTCCAACATGCACACTGTAATTTCACTGATATAGAAGCACAGCCTGATGCAGAAGATTGTCACACTAAATCTTCAGATACTATGATGACGTCTGAGCTGAATGTCTTCCCACACATGTTGGTTCCTCGTTTACGCACAAAACAGTATAATTTATGAACCGTCTCTTCACAAGGAGAGAGATATATATATATATATATATATTATATATATATATATATATATATATATATATATATATATATATATATATATAGAAGAGAGGAGTGTAGAGGAGAGAGAGATCTTTATGATATGTTTGGATGTATAGGATCCCTTGAACCAAAAATGAGAGAGAGCAATTTCTGTGGTAGGACCCAAACACATGGTACATAGGTAGGTGTGCAAGTTTAAATAAAAAATGATGGGAATGGTTTTTGATTGAACTTTGTATGAAGGGCATTGAAGTATAGGTAATACATATTTTAAGAAAAAGAGAGGAAAACAAGTAGATATAAGATATGATGAAGTGGGTAATGACAGTAGTTTGTTGGACTATGTATTGGCAGATAAAAGATCGTTGAGTAGACTTCAGGATGTGCATGTTTATAGAGGGGCTACAGATATATCAGATCACTTTGAAGAGAAGCTACAGTGGGTGTGATGGTACAAGGAAAATAGAATGGTAAGTAAAGAGAGGTGAAGGTTTATAAAACCAAAAGAGGAGCAAAGCTAGGGTAAGATATAAACAACTATTGAGGATAGATGGGCTAGTGAGAGTGTAGGCAATGGGGTCGAAAATGTATGGGGTAGATTTAAAAATGTAGTGTTAGAGTGTTCAGCAGAAGTTTGTGGTTACAGGCGAGTGGGTGCAGGAGGGAAGAGGATGATTATGGGAAATGATGATAAAGAGAGTAGTAAGGGAGAAAAAAGTTATATGCCATGAGAGTTTACAAAGTAGAAGTGATGCAAGGAGGGAGAGTATATGGAGAGAAAAGAGAGGTTAAAAGAGTGGTGAAGCAATGTAAAAGAGAGCAGATGAGAGAGTGGGTGAGATGTTATCAGCAAATTTTGTTGAAAATAAGAAAAGTTTTGGAATGAGATTAGTGGGGTTGGAGAGAGAGCTTCTAGAGAACAAATGATCGATGTTAAAATAGAGAGAGCTGCTGAAATGGAGAGTTAGAGGTATCGTGGAAGATGGAGAGAATATTTTGGAGGATTTGTTAATGTTGATGAAGACAGGGAAGCTGTGTTTCTTGTGTAGGGCAAGAGTGTGAATGGCTTGATTTTGTGTGAGGTAGCATGTTAGTGGAAGTTCTGTGAGGCAGTGGTAGACAGTGGTGCAAGGCAGCTGGACATGGGATGAAAGATAAAATGTTAAAAGCAGGTGGGGATATAATTTTGGAGTGGTTGGTGCTATTATTTAATAAATGTATGGAAGAGGGTAAGGTACCTATGGATTATGAGAGCGTATTGTTCCTTTGTATAAAAGTATAAAGGGGACAAAAGAGATATAAAAATTATAGGGAATAAGTCTGTTGAGTGCAATGGTAAAGTGTATGGTAGAGTGGTTGCTTGAAAGAATTGGCAAGAGTAAAACAGAAAGCAGGAGAGAGGGATGAAACAAGGGCTTTGCAGGTGGTAGGGGGTGGGTGACCAAGTGTTTACAGTGAAATACATAGTGGAAGGTATTGATAAGGGTAAAGATGTTTTTTTTGTGGCATTTGGGCGTGACGGAAAAGCATGATAGTAGATAGGGGGCATGTATAGATGTTGCAGGTGTATGGAATAGGAGGAAAAATACAGCTGAAAGCAGTGAAGAGTTTTTATGGGAGGATAGTGAGGCTCAGGCAGAGTGGTAGGAGGGAAGGGATCATTTCCCAGCAGTATGGGGCCTTTAGATGGTGATGGGGTGATGTGTCACCGTGGGTTGTTCATGAGATGGGGTTGTAAGAGAAGTGAATTGCGAGGGTCTTAAGAAGAGGTGTTGGGCTAAGTTGATAAAGCAAGCAAATACAAAGCTGGGAGTTGCTCACAGCTACGATGACATCGTGCTTTTGGGGAGATTCCAAAGGAGAAGCTGCAGAGGTTATGATGAATTGGGGAAAAAGAAGAAAATTTCAGAAAGTAAGATAGAAAGAGTGGTGTATATGATGTACTAAAAAGAATAGTGACGAAAGATTGACATTTGATTGGAGGGAGAGAGTATGGAGGAGGTGAATGTATTCAGATATTTGGCGGAAGATGTCAAGTGATAGCTCCAGAAGGATGAGGTGGAATCATGAATTGATGAGGGTACAGGAGTGAGCACTTGAGCTCCAGGAGGACAAAGAACCTCTGTCTATGGAAGCAAAGAGGAATGGGCGAGGGCGTTAGCTATACCAACGTCTTATATGGGTGTGAAGCATGTAAGTATTAATGCTGTGGAACCGAGGAGGAAGGCTGGAGGCAGTGGAGATGTCACGTCTGAGGCCTGTACTGTGTGTGAATGAGTAATGCAGAGAATTCGGGAGTTTGGAAATTGGTAGGAGGAGGTGCGGATTAAAAATGATTGTCCAGAGAGTTGAGGAGGCTGCCGGTGCTGGAAGCCACAAGTGGCTACTGGTATGGTTAGCACCCAGTGGAGGGAAGTGCAGGGAAGCCGCCCAGGAGTGCTGGAGGAGGCAAAGGAAGCTGAAAAGCAGGGGCCTGGAATTTCCAGCAAGTAATAAAGAGTGTGGCTGATAGGAGTGGAAGTTGGAGAAGTGGCTTAACACTTGACGTGCTGTGTTGGAGGTGGAGCAGCAGAACATTTATGGCGATTCAGGGTTCCGCAAGAGATCTCACAGCTGAAGGAAAAGGAATGCTGCAGCTCAGAACCAGGCAGCACCCCTTCAAAAATATTACTACAGTGATGGAGTAATCATGATGAAAACAACAATGGAAGGGCAGGCGGTATATATGGTAAACTCACAGTGCAGATATCAAATAAGACAACCACATGAAAAAATAGAGAATTCAAGTGCTTTTGCAGACTATCATTTTCATTAAGGAACTATAAAAGTCAAAACACAGGCCAGTAAGGCCAGAAGGCAAAGACTGTACTCCTCCTTGCAGCCAAAGACATCACATTAAAAGAACAAACAAAAAAAAAAAGGAAGGCACTATCATTAAATTCTTCCAAATTTTAATAATTTATAAATCAAGAATCCAATTTTAGGTAAAAACCAAGAATTACTGTATTCATATTATTTTAAAATGTTGTTTATAAAAAAGATTTGATAAATAAAATGTAAAACGTAAAGTAAAAAATGTAACATGTAAAAAATAAAAGGCTAATAATAAAAAAGTGCAATAATGTAATAACAAAATGTAATAATAGGAATATGTAATATATACAAGAATAATAATAAGGGAAGGGAAGAAAAAAAATAATTTTCAAATATAAGGGAGCAGCTACTGATAAAGGTATGGTTTCCAATAATGCTGCTTACTTTATTGCAGTAATGAAAATATTTGAGAAAGTCAAGGTCTTATCAGCTGAGGAAGTTTCGCCACAGCTTCACACATCTTGTTTTACTAGTTACATTTCTTATGCCTTTGATTTTGCCTCTGCATAGTCCCATAGAGGACATTTGGGTGTCAGGAAGACACCCAAATATATATATATATATATATATATATATATTTTTTTTTTATTAACACATCGGCCGATTCCCACCAAGGCAGGGTGGCCCGAAAAAGAAAAACTTTCATCATCATTCACTCCATCACTGTCTTGCCAGAAGGGTGCTTACACTACAGTTATAAACTGCAACATTAACACCCCTCCTTCAGAGTGCCGGCACTGTACTTCCCATCTCCAGAACTCAAGTCCGGCCTGCCGGTTTCCCTGAATCCCTTCATAAATGTTACTTTGCTCACACTCCAACAGCACGTCAAGTATTAAAACCATATGCCTCCATTCACTCCTATCAAATACGCTCACACATGCTTGCTGGAAGTCCAAGCCCTCGACACAAAACTTCCTTTACCCCTCCCTCCAACCTTTCCTAGGCCGACCCTACCCCGCCTTCCTCCACTACAGATTTATACACTCTGGAAGTCACTCTGTCTCGTTCCATTCTCTCTACATGTCCAAACCACCTCAACAACCCCTCCTCAGCTCTCTGACAATCGTTTTGGTAATCCCGCACCTCCTCCTAATTTCCAAACTCCGAATTCTCGCATTATATTCACACCACACATTGACCTCAGACATGACATCTCCACTGCCTCCAGCCTTCCCGTTGCAACATTCATCACCCATGCTTCACACCATATAAGAGCGTTGGTATAACTATACTCTCATACATTCCCCTTTACTTCCATGGACAAGGTTCTTTGTCTCCACAGACCAAGTGCTCCACTCACCCTTTTCCCTCATCAATTCTATGATTCACCTCATCCTTCATAGACCCATCCGCCGACATGTCCACTCCCAAATATCTGAATACATTCACCTCCTCCATACTCTCTCCTCCAATCTGATATCCAATCTTTCGTCACCTATTCTTTTTGTTATCCTCATCACCTTACTCTTTCCTATATTCACTTTCAATTTTCTTCTTTACACACCCTACCAAATTCATCCACCAACCTCTGCAGCTTTCTTCAGAATCTCCTAAAAGCACAGTGTCATCAGCAAAAGCAACTGTGACAACTCCCACTTTGTATTTGCTTTATCTTTTAGCCCAACACCTCTTGCCAAGACCCTCGCATTCACTTCTCTTACAACCCCATCTATAAATATATTGAACAACCACGGTGACATCACACATCCTTGTCTAAGGCCCACTTTTACTGGGAAATAGTCCCCTTCCTCCTACACACTCTAACCTGAGCCTCACTATCCTCATAAAAACTCTTCACTGCTTTCAGTAACCTTCCTCCTATTCCATACACCTGCAACATCTGCCACATTGCCCCTATCTACCCTATCATACGCCTTTTCCAAATCCATAAATGCCACAAAAACATCTTTACCCTTATCCAAATACTGTTCACCTATATGTTTCACTGTAAACACTTGGTCTACACACCCCCTACCTTTCCTAAAGCCCCTTGTTCATCTGCTATCCTGCTTTCTGTTTTACTCTTAATTCTTTCAATAATAACTCTACCATACACTTTACCAGGTACACTCAACAGACTTATTCCCCTATAATTTTTGCACTCCTTTTGTCCCTTTGCCTTTATACAAAGGAACAATACACGCTCTCTGCCAATCCCTAGGTACCTTACCCTCTTCCATACATTTATTAAATAATAGCACCAACCACTCCAAAATTATATCCCCACCTGCTTTTAACTTTTTATCTTTATCCCATCAATCCCAGCTGCCTTACCCCTTTCATTCTACCCACTGCCTCAGAACTTCCCCTACACCCACAACTGGCTCTTCCACACTCCTACAAGATGTTATTCCTCCTTGCCCTACACACGAAAACACAGCTTCCTGTCTTCATCAACATTTAACAAATCCTCAAAATATTCTCTCATCTTCCCGATACCTCTAACTCTCCATTTAATAACTTCCCTCTCCTATTTTTAACTGTCAAATCCATTTGTTCTCTAGGCTTCCTCAACTTATTAATCTCATTCCAAAACTTTTTCTTATTTTCAACAAAATTTGCTGATAACATCTCACCCACTCTCTCATCTGCTCTCTTTTACATTGCTTCACCACTCTTTTAACCTCTCTTTTTCTCTCCATATACTCTTCCCTCCTTGCATCACTTCTACTTTGTAAAAACCTCTCATATGCTAACTTTTTTCCTTACTACTCTCTTTACATCATCATTCCACCAATCGCTCCTCTTCCCTCCTGCACCCACTCGCCTGTAACCACAAACTTCTGCTGAACACTCTAACACTACATTTTTAAATCTACCCCATACATTTTCGACCCCATTGCCTACACCTCACTAGCCCATCTATCCTCCAATAGTTGTTTATATCTTCCCCCTAACTGCCTCCTCTTTTAGTTTATAAACCTTCACCTCTTTTTACTTACTGATTCTATTTTCCTTGTATCCCATCTACCTTTTACTCCCACTGTAGCTATAACTAAAAGTGATCTGATATATCTGTAGCCCCTCTATAAACATGCACATCCTGAAGTCTACTCAACAGTCTTTTATCTACCAATACATAGTCCAACAAACTACTGTCATTACGCCCTACATCATATCTTGTATACTTATTTATCCTCTTTTTCTTAAAATATGTATTACCTATAACTAAACCCCTTTCTATACAAAGTTCAATCAAAGGGCTCCATTATCATTTACACCTGGCACCCCAAACTTACCTACTACACCTCTCTGCATGTTTCTCCCACTTTAGCATTTAGGTCCCCTACCACAATTACTCTCTCATTTGGTTCAAAAGTTCCTATACATTCGCTTAACATCTCCCAAAATCTCTCTCCCCCTTTACACTCCTCTTTCTATATAATATATATATATATATATATATATATATATATATATATATATATATAATATATATATATATATATATATATATATATATTGCGTGGAGGGAGGGAGCCGTTTGTGGTGCTCCATATTTTGTGCGTAAACGAGGAACCAACATGTGGGAAGGGCCAATTTAAGCAAAACGTCATCGGAGTATCCACAGAAGATTACAGAGTCGTGACAATCTTCTGCATCAGGCTGTTGCTTCTATATCAGTGAAAGTGCAGTGCATGTTGGAGTTGAGTAGTTTGTGGATGCGGTGTTGAGGGGATCCCTCCAGTGGAGATGTGGGGGAGGTTTGTTTACCCTCTGTTTGGCCGGGGTGGGGGGGAGGGTGGTCGCCCAGGACTCGTCATTGGATGATGAACAGAACACCACCTTGGTTAACAGTGAGAACACGGTGATCAGTGTGCCAAATGGCGAGGTTGTTTCTAAATAGAATGATAAGTGTATATCAATTAGCAAAAGTTAGCGATGTGCATCTTGGAACAGATAGGGCCACTCCCTCACCCCCATTCCTGGTCTAGGCCTACTGACTTCCTGACCAAGAGTGTTGCCGTTTAGTGCCTCACGAATTACACTCCCGCTCACTACTCTCCCACCCTCATCCCCCATGCATCCATGCTGTCCTTCACCCGTTACCCCACAGCTGGCGCCCTCCCACCCACACAATGTCACAAGAAGTGCTGGGTTCCCAGGAATCTCCCGACAGAGCCAAAGCCTTGGAACCCGTCCACGAGGCATCTGCCAGGTGTGCCATAGAGAATGCACTCAATCCCTCTACTGGCAACATCCGTGCACACAATGGATGTCTAGGCTCCGGAGGGCTCCAAATGGGAACAGCCAACAGACCCTCCAAGCAGACAGAGCTGACAGCTACCCTGACTTCACCTCTACAGAGGACCTAAAACTGCAATCAAATTAACATCCACCAGAACGCTGACACATCCCCAAAGCAGCTCGCCATCAAGGCCAGCAAATTCGCTGACCTCTTGAAGAAAGTCAACGATGCTCCTGCAAACAACGGATCCTGGCACAACCTACTGCTTTTTGGCAATGCCTGTTTGGCTGTCCCACCAAGGGGGGGACAAGTCACTAGCTACATCTGTTATCAGGGCAATAAATGCATTCCCAGAGATGACAACCTTGTCCGTTTTCCTCCAGGGCGTCAAACACCTGCCAGGTAAATGTCAACAACAGGACACCTGATGCCTCAAAATCAGGGCCCAAATTAGCAGAAAATAGAAGAGGGTAATACTATCGGAGTACTGAGGCTTATAACCAGTGAGGATACCATCGCTCCTAAGGATGTCATTACAGCACAAGCCCTGAAGGACAAACATCCACCCAGGGCTCCCAGTACCAACATTGACCCCTTGACATTGCAGCAGGTGAAGAACATTTAATTTACGGGACGCAGAAGTGTATAAGCTGTTAGTTATTTCCACAGGGCTCAGCAGGAGGTTTCACCGGTTTAAGGCCACAACACTTAAAACAAATGCTCAATCCAGGTCTTGGTGAGGTTTCTGAGATTGCTGTCTGAACTCACCAAATTTTCCAATGTGTGCCTGGCTGGTAGTGCCCCAGAGGGCCCTTAGACCCTTTTCTTTGGTGCCTCACTGTGTGCCCTCCGGAAAAAGGATGAAGGAATCAGGCCCATTGCAGGGGCAACACCCTTCGGCCCAGTTGCCAAGGCTGCAGTACGAATGGTGAGTCAAGATGCTGCCTCAATGTTGAAACCAACTCAGCTCGGTTTTGGTGTTCAACAAGGTTGTGAAGCAGCTGCCCATGCAGCACGAGTATACATCAACAACATGTCCAGTAAAAAAGCCTTAATCAAATTGGACTTGCCAATGCTTTAACTCAGTCAGAAGGGATGCTGCTCCAAGCAGTTTCAGGCACTTTCCTTCCCATCCCTTCATGGAATCGTGTTATAGTGTGGCTTCTAAACTTTTGTTTGGGGACCATGAAATTGACTCGTGTTAGGGTGTGCAACAGGGGACCCTCTCGCCCCTTTCTATTCTGTCTAGTCACAAGGAAGTCCAGAAGCATTGTCCAGTGAGCTCAATATCTGGTTCTTGGATGATGGCACCCTAGCTGGCACTACACAATCTCTCCTAGGAGACATCAGGAAAATTAAAGATATGGTAGAGAGCCTGGGCCTATCTTTAAACCCCACCAAATGTGAAATAGTTTCCACCAATCCACAGATGATCCAGAACATTAGGGCTGTTTTACCAGGGGCACGAGCCATTGATCCAGCCAACAGCACTCTCCTTGGTGCTCCTCTTGGACCCAATGCCATCGATCTGGTCCTGGAAAAAAAAATCTCAGACCTCAGGACGATGGAAGGTAGGATGAAAGACATCGATACACATGATGCCTTCTACCTACTCACCAGGTGCCTGTCAATCCCAAAACTTACATACTTCCTGAGATGCTCCCCAGCCTTCAGCAGCCCAATACTCAAGGAATATGAATCTCTCCTCAAGACCATGCTAGAGAGTGTATTGAATCTTTCCTCGAAGATGGATTAGTGGTTGCAAGCCTCACTTCCAGCAGGCTTGGGGGCTGGAGCGCAAATCCTCCCAGATTGCCCTACCAGCTTTCTTATCCTCTTCCATAGCATCAAATGAGCTAATAAAAGAAATTTTCCAGACAACCTCAGTGATTCAGCAGGGAATACAGGACCCTAGCTACACCAGTGCCATCACTGAATGGGAGACTCTTGTTGCACCAACACCAAAACCTAGTGAAGAACTGGCCTACAAACAGTCAAGCTGGGACGGCCCCATCACTGAAAAGATACTTGCCAATATGCTTAGGGCCGTAACATCAGACAGGAGACTGCCCGTCTCCTCAGCTGTGAGTGCACATCACTCTGGGGACTTCCTCCAAACAGTTCCCATTTCGGCCATGGGAACACGCCTCGACCCTAAGACCCACGTATTGCAGTGGCTCTGCGCCTTGCTGCCCCTATTCACACGGAATATACGTGTATTTGCAGCGATGCGCAAGCCGACCAATATGGTCTACATGGTCTTAACTGTTCTAAAACCAAGGGTTGGCATGCAAGACACAATGAGGTCAACGACATCATAAAGAGAACTCCTTGCTACAGCTGGATGCCCAGCCGGAGAGAGCCTCGATCACTAGCAGCCAAAATACCCACAACCCAGCAAACCACCCCGACGGGATCACCATCTATCCTTAGAAGAATGGCAAGCCTTAGCATGGGATTATACCTGTGTGTCGACACTGGCTGACACCTACATCCATCACAGTGTTGGGCGACAGGGAGGAGCTGCTGACCACAGAGAGGAGTACAAGATCGGCAAGTACAGGGACATAAGCCAACAGTATCAATTTGTCCCAGTGGGATCAGAGAGCGTGGGGAAAAAATGCAACACGTTTCCTTAAAGAACTGGGTTCCAGACTCATCGACACCACCAGGGACACAAGGGCAGCCACGTTCATGTTCCAGCGTCTCAGCGTGGCCATCCAGTGGGGAAACGCATGCTGCATACTTGGCTCGCGTCCGGCTTCGGAGGAGAATCATAATCTTTGATATATTGTACCATTGTATTCATGATCATGTTTGTGTTTTCCATCAATGTATTCTATCTATTAATAAAGCATTCGTATATGTATATATATATATATATATATATATATATATATATATATATATATATATATATATATATATATATATATATATACAGGGACCTCGGTTAACGAATACCCCGGAAATCGTGCAATTATGTAAGTATAATTTTGTAAGTTCTTGTGGAAGTGTATTTTTGGGGTCTGAAATAGACTAACCTACGTGAAATTTTTCCTTAAGGGAGTAAATTCGTTCGGTAATGGCACTTGAGCAGACTTCAGGAGTGAAGTTTTTACGAAACTCGGGGGTCCACTGTATATATATATATATATCTTCTTTCAACATGTCGGCCGTTTCCCACCAAAGCGGGGTGGCCCAAATGAAAACAAAAGTTTACCCTTTTACATTTAGTAATATATACAGGAGAAGAGGTTACAACCCTTGCTCCCGGCATTTTAGTCGCTTTTTACGACACGCATGGCTTACGGAGGAAGAATTCTGTTCCACTTCCCCATGGATATATATATATATATATATATATATATATAACAGTGGTACCCCGGTTTACGATATTTTTTCATTCCAGAATGCTGTTCAAGTGCCATTACCAAACGAATTTATCTCCTTAAGAAATGTTGTAAAATAGACTAGTCCTTTAGACCCCCAAAATTACACTTACAAAAGCATTTAAAAATAAACTTACATAAAAGGGTGAGTTTGGGGACCATCGAAACCGGGGTACCACTGTATATATATATATATATATATATATATATATATATATATATATATATATATATATATATATATATATATATTATTTTATATATATATATATATATATATATATATATATATATATATATATATATATATCGTGCGATTAGGTAAAACTTGCGATTTTGGCTTAAATAGCAACGCTCACCTTGCCATATAAGACAAGTGAAAATTTGTGTATGCAATAATTTCAAGCCAAATCATTCTGAACCTAACGAAAAAAAAATATTTCATTGTGTTTGTTTAATATTAAATTAATGTTAACGTATCTAAAATATATTTATTGGGTTAGGCTAAATTAAATTGCGCTTGTTGTAATAAGGTTAGTAGGTTTTCAAAGTTTTCTTGGTACAAAATTTTAAATTCTTACATTAACATAAATGAAAAAATATATCTTTAAACGTATAAGAGAAAATTTTAGAAAGGACTTAATTTTAGATGAGTTCTTGCTAATTGACCAATATATATATATATAAAGGATTAGGTAAATCGATTTTGGCTTAAATAGCACGTATTTACATAAGACAGTGCACATATGCAATAATTCGCCAAATATTCTTGAATCTAACGAAAATATATTATTGTGTTTGTTTATTATTAAATTAATACACGTATCTAAAATATATTAGTTGAGGCTATTATATTGCGCTTGTTGTAGGTTAGGTGTTTAAAGTTTTCCTGGTACAAAATTATAAATTTTTACATTAACATAAATGAAAATATATTTTAAATGTATAAGAGAAAATTTTAGAAAGGATTTATTTAAATGAGTTCTTATGACCAGTTTTACCTAATCGGCACGATATATATATATATATATATATATATATATATATATATATATATATATATATATATATATATATATATATATATATATATATGTCGTGCCGATTAGGTAAAACTGGTCAATTAGCAAGAACTCATCTAAAATTAAGTCCTTTCTAAAATTTCCTCTTATACGTTTAAAGATATATTTTTTCATTTATGTTAATGTAAGAATTTATAATTTTGTACCAAGAGAAACTTGGAAAACCCTACCTAACCTTATTACAACAAGCGCAATTTAATTTAGCTTCAACCCATCTAAATATATTTTTAGATACGTTAACATTAATTTAATAATAAACAAACACAATGAAATATATTTTTTTCGTTAGGTTCAGAATGATTTTTGCGAAATTATTGCATACACAAATTTTCGCTTGTCTTATATGGCAAGAAGAGCGTTGCTATTTAAGCCAAAATCGTAAGTTTTACCTAATCGGCACGACATATATATATATATATATATATATATATATATATATATATATATATATATATATATATATATATATATATTTTATATATATAGTATTGTATCCATGAACGAGTGGTATTTAATCAATAACAATAATATATATATATATATATATATATATATTTTTTTTTTTTCAACAAGTCGGCCCTTCCCACCGAGGGCAGGGTAACCCAAAAAGAAAGAAAATCCCCAAAAGAAAATACTTTCATCATCATTCAACACTTTCACAACACACATACATAATCACTGTCTTTGCAGAGGAGCTCAGATACGACAGCTGAGAATTTTTTTTGTCCCTCCCAGCTGTCACCATCCCAGACCCCTCCTTTAAAGTGCAGGCATTGTACTTCCCATTTCCAGGACTCAAGTCCAACTAAATCAATTAACTGGTTTCCTGAATCCCTTCACAAAATGTTACCCTGCTCCACCCAACAGATCGTCATGTCCCAAAACCATTCGTCTCCATTCACTCCTATCTAACACGCTCACACATGCTTGCTGGAAGTCCAAGCCCTCGCCCACAATACCTCCTTTACCCCTTCCCTCCAACCTTTCTAGGACGACCCCTACCCCGCCTTCCTTGCCCTACAGATTTATACGTTTCCAAGTCATTCTACTTTGATCCATTCTCTCTAAATGACCAAACCACCTCAACAACCCCTCTTCAGCCCTCTGACAAATACTTTTAGTAACTCCACACCTTCTCCTAATTTCCACATTCCAATTTTCTGCATAATATTTAACCACACATTGCCCTTAGAAGGACATCTCCACTGCCTCCAGCCCCTCGCTGCAGCATTTGCAACCCATGCTTCACACCCATATAAGAGTGTTGGCATACCACTATACTTTCGTACATTCCTTCTTTGCCCCCATGGATAACGTTTTTTCTCCACAGATACCTCAACGCACCACTCACCTTTTTTTCCTTCATCAATTCTATGGTTAACCTCATCCTTCATAAACCCATCCGCTGACACGTTAACTCCCCAAATATCTGAAAACATTTACATCTTCCATAATCCCTCTCTCCAATGTGATATCCAATTTTTCTTTATTTAAATCGTTTGATACCCTCATCACCTTACTTTATCTATGTTCACTTTTAACTTTCTACCTTACACACTCTATATATATATATATATAAATATATATATATAATATATATATATATATATAAAAATATATATATATATATATATAATATATATATATAATATATATATATATTATATATTTTTTTAACACACGGCATTCCACAAGGCAGGGTGGCCCGAAAAAAAAAACTTTCATCATCATTCCCCATCACTGTCTTGCCAGAAGGGTGCTTTACACTAAGTTATAAAACTGCAACATTAACACCCCTCCTTCGAGTGCCGGCACTGTACTTCCACCCAGAACTCAACCGGCCTGCCGGTTTCCTGAATCCCTTCATAAATGTTTTTGCTCACTCCAACAGCATAAGTTTTAAAAAAACCATATGCCTCCATTCACTCCTATCAAATACGCTCAAAATGCTTCAAGTCCAAGCCCTGCACACAAAACCCCTTACCCTCCCTCCAACCTTCCTAGGCCGACCCCACCCGCCTTCCCTCCACCGATTTAACACCGGTCACTTGTTCGTTCCTTTTCTCACAGTCCAAACCACCTCAACAACCCCTCCTCATTCTAAACGTTTTGGTGATCCCGCACCTCCTCCTAATTTAAATGAATTCTCTATTATATTCACACCACAATCCTCAGACATGAACTCCACTGCCTCCAGCCTTCTCCTCGTTGCAACATTCATCACCCATGTTCACACCCATATAAGAGGTTGGTATAACTATACTCCCAACATTCCCTCTTTTTATGGACAAGGTCTTTCCCACAGACTCCGGTGCCCATCACCCTTTTCCCTCATCACCCTATGATTCACCCATCCTTCAAGACCCATCCCCGACATGTCCATCCCAAATATCTGAATACATTCACCTCCAACTTTCCCCCTCCAATCTGATATCCAATCTTTCGTCACCTATTCTTTTTGTTATCCTCATCACCTTTACTCTTTCCTATATTCACTTTCAATTTTCTTTTTACACCCTACCAAATTATCCACCAACCCTGAGCTTTTCTTGAATCTCCCAAAGAAAGGCATCAGCAAAGCAATTGACAACTCCCACTTTGTATTTGCTTTTACTTTAGCCCAACACCTTTGCCAAGACCCTCCACACTTTCACAACCCCATTATAAAATATTGAACAACCACGGTGACATCAACTCCTTGTCAAGGCCCACTTTTATAAATAGTCCCCTTCCCCCCCAAATTAACCTGAGCCTCACTATCCCTAAAAACTCTTCACTGTTTCAGTAACCTTCCTTTTTCCAAACACCTGCAACATCTCCACATTGCCCCCTTTCTACCCTATCATACGCCTTTTCCAAACCATAAATGCCAAAACATCTTTACCCATCCAAATACTGCACCTATATGTTTCACTGTAAAACTTGGTCTACAACCCCTCCTTTCCTGCCCTTGTTCATCTTATCCTGTTTTCGTTTTACTCTTTTCTTTCTAATAAATCTACCATACACTTTCCAGGACATCAACAGACTTATTCCCCTATAATTTTTGCACTCTCTTTTTCCCCCTTTTTGCCTTTTATACAAAGGAACAATCACGCTTTTCCAATCCCTAGGCCTTACCTCTTCCATACATTTATTAAATAATAGCACCAACCACTCCAAAATTATATCCCCACCTGCTTTAACATTTCTATCTTTATCCCATCAACCCAGCGCCTTACCCCCTTTACTACCCACTGCCCACAAAATTCCCCCACACCCACAACTGGCCTTCCACACTCCTACAAGATGTTATTCCTCCTCCCTTTTTACATATATACATATATATATATATATATATATATATATATATATTTTTTATATATAGTATTGTATCCATAACGAGTGGTTTTAATCAATAAAAAACTGGATAGTTTATCAACCCGATTTTTTGCCTCCTAGCGGTGGGGACCACCACCACCATCCAATCCAGGAATGGGGTCCAGTGGGTTGAGAGTCCGGGAAATTTTTGCCCACTATCAGGAGGGCTAAAACACCACGGGTTTAATTTCCCAGCAAGTGAATTTTATATATATTCAAAAGATGGGGGTGGAGGGAATTTCAAATGGCTTGAAACAAACTAAATATTCTTCCTTTAAGCCTTTCTATCCACTTCTCCGAGGCTATGGGTCCCACAATTTACCAGAGGTGGTTCATCCTATATATATATATATAATATATATATATATATATATATATATATATATAAAAAGAACCACTTAAAATAAAAACCTGTTGTACTCACCACATTATTTATGAGTAGTCCGAAAGGCTTGGAATTACTTTATTTTTTCATAGTGGTTGTCTTGCATATTTTGATATCATTTTTCTGGGTTTAAAAATTTTATAATATATATATATATATATATATATATATATATATATATATATATATATATATATATATTTTATATATTTTTTATATTATTTTTATTTATTAACACATCGGCCGATTCCCACCAAGGCAGGGTAGCCGAAAAAAAACTTTCATCATCATTCACTCCATGATCGTCTTGAGGGGTGTTTTTCATACAGTTATAAAACTGCAACATTAACACCCCTCCTTCAGAGTGCAGACATGTATTCCCACCCAGGACTCGTCCCCTGCCGGTTTCCTGAATCCTTCATGAATGTTCTTTTGCCACACTCCAACAGCACGCAAGTATTAAAACCATTTGTCCCACACCCCACAAACGCCACACATGCTTGCTGGAAGTCCAAGACCCTCCACACAAAACTCCTTTACCCCCCTCCAACCTTTTCCAGGCCGACCCACCCTGCCTTCCCCACTACAGATTTTACACTCGAAATATTCTTCTGCCCTTCTCTCTACATTTCCGAACCACCTCAACAACCTCCTCGCTTCTGGATAATAGTTTTGGAATCTCGCACCTCCTCCTAATTTCCCCCAAACCCCCTTTCGGCAACATTCATCACGCATGTTACACCCATATAAGAGTGTTGGTAAACTATACAAAGCCCCTTTTTTTCCATGGCAAAGATCTTTGTCTCCACAGCCCCCAAATGCTACTCACCCCCCTTTTTCCCCCCTCAAAATTTGATTCACCTATCCTTATGACCCATCTGCTGACATGTTCACTCCCCCAAAATCTGAATAATTCACCCCTTCCTTTCCCCCCCCCCAACTTTTCGTCCCAACTTTTTTTATCCCCCTCACCTTACTTTTCCTATATTCACCTTTAAATTTTTTTTTTACACACCCTTTCATCCACCAACTCTTCAAAATTCCCAAAAAAAATGTTTAGCAAAAACAACTGTGACAACTCCCACTTTGTATTTGATTCTTTATCTTTTTTAATCCCCCCCTCTTGCCAAGACCCCCGCATTCACTTCTTTTAACCCCATCTATAAATATATTGAACAACCACGGTGACACAAAATCCTTTTTTTAAGGCCCATTTTTCTGGGAAATAGTCCCCCCCTCCTACACACCTAACCTGAGCCTTCTATCCTCATAAAAAATTTTCACTGCCAGTAACCTACCTCCTATTCCATACACCCAACATCTGCCACACCCCCATCCACCCTATCATACGCCTTTTCCAAACCATAAATGCCACAAAAAACCCTTTTTCCCTTATCCAAATACTGTTCACCATATGTTTCACTGTAAAATTGGCCCCCCCCCCCCCACCTTTTTCCAAAGCCCCCATCTGCTATCCTGTTTTCTGTCTTACTTTTAATTTTTCAAAATAACTCTACCATACACTTTTACCAGGTAACCAACAGACTTATTC
>WNWK01036416.1:0-19176 GCA_009830355.1 Cherax destructor | reverse complement strand
AAGACCCCATCGGTAAATGATTTCGTCGCTAATCGAGGAATCACCCCTTACTGACACTTCAAAAGTGTCACACCCAAAATTAAAACATTCCTTTCAATCTGTGTATTATTAACAGTAATACAACATGAAATAGGTCAATGACTTCTGAGATATTCCAGGAAATGCCTGCATAGCTGATTACTTGGGAATTTTTTTTTTTTTTTTTAATAATTTTTTTCAGTCTTTGCATAGGGTAAGAGTGATCTTCTATAGTTACCCTTCAGGCGCGTAACGTTTTCTCGGTCACTGTTTTTTTTTCATCCTTCTCTGCCCTCCACCCTTCAATACCTTTCTATATAATGTCAGTTTTTATCATGCTTCTACATTATTTATGTTATACCTAATATTATTCTGGAATAAATATGATAGGTAGGTAATATTTATTGATAGTAATAGTACAGTGGACCCTCGAGTTTTGGTCACCTCGGAAATCGAACAATTATGTAAGTGTAATACAGTGGTCCCTCGGTTTTCGCCGAAAATTTGTTCCAGAATGCTGCTCAAGTGCCATTACCAGACGAATTTACTTCCTTAAGAAATAATTCACGTAGGTTGTCTATTTCAGACCCCTAAAAATACACTTGCAACAGCACTTACGAAAATACACTTACATAAATGTTCGAGTTTGGAGATGCACGAAAACCGAGGGACCACTGTATTATAAGTGCTTTTGTAAGTGTATTTTGGGGGTCTGAAATGGACTAACCTACTTGACATTATTCCTTAAGGGAGTAAATTCATTCGGTAATGGCACTTGAGCAGCCTTCTGGAATGAATTACAATGGACCCCGGTTTACGTTATGCTCCAAACTCAAACAATTATGTAAGTGTATTTTTGTAAGTGCTTTTGTAAGTGTATCTTTGGGGTCTAAAAGGACTAATCAAATTTACATTATTCCTTATGGGAACAAATTCGTTCGGTAACAGCACTTGAACAGCATTCTGGAACGAAATAATGACATAATCCGGGGGTCCACTGTATGACCGAAACTCGGAGGTCCACTGTATAACCGAAACTCGGGGGTCCACTGTATAATTATACAATATTTTATAGTGGGATGAAGTGTCATGAGTTACTGACATACTGCTTGCTTCTCCTCTGCTGTAGCTCTGCCCACTTTGTAATGATGCCAAATGCTAAATTAAATACATATACAGTGGACCCCCGCAAATCGGCTGGTCTGATTATCGGCTGGCTCGAAAATCAATCGCTTTTTTCGGCCCAATTTTTCCCCGATTATTGGCCCGCGTACCAGACCTGTCTGCCTGCCACTTGCGTGCGCATGGCTAGTCTAGCAGTGTTGACATGTTTGCCAAAAATAGATCAAAAACAGTGGATGAGGTTGAGAAGTTGTTGGTGGATATGTAATTGCTTAAGACTACAAATGCAATAGAAATAATAGTATTTCTTACCCCAAATTGTGGGTAATGGTGTTTGTGGATGAGAAGAGAGTGGATATGCATGGTGTGGCTCTATTGGTCTGAGGTGGATGGTTGTTGGTTGTGGGCAGAAGTGGATGGTAGAGGTTCTGGTACTAAGTCGATGGTTATATTGGAGTGTGCATATATGCTGTAATAAATCTCTGGGCTCTTTCACCCTGCAGTACATTATACAGCTGACGGTAAGGCATCATCAGCTGGTATAGACCCAGTTTCAAAGCACTGCTTCTAGATTTGTTATTGTATAATTACAGTAGAACGTCATTTAGAACGATAGTTACGTTCCTGAAAAAGTCGTGTTAGATAATTTCGTGTTAAATAATTAAAAGAACTTATGGGAAAAATAGGGTTACGTTCCTGGGAGTCCCCAAAAAGCCAAACAAGTTTTTTTTAGACCAACAGATCTTACAAAAATAAAAGTGAATATGTAATTGTAGTTCATTATCGTGATGTATTGTGTTGTTTTTACTGCTTAAGACTACAAATGTAATAGAAATAATAGTATTTACCTTAAATTGTGGGTGCTGGTGTTTGTGGATGATTGTGAAGAGAGTGGAGAGTTATGCTGTGGCCCTACTGGGCTGAGGTGGATAGTAGAGGTTCTGGAACTGAAGTCGATGGTTGAACTGAGTGTCTAACTTTAAGTCAGTCAAGTCATTCAGTAAGTCAGTCAAGTCATTCAGTAAGTCAAGTCATTCAGTAAGTCAGTCAAGTCATTCAGTAAATCAGTCAAGTCATTCAGTAAGTCAGTCAAGTCATTCAGTAAGTCAGTCAAGTCATTCAGTAAGTCAGTCAAGTCATTCAGTAAGTCAGTCAAGTCATTCAGTAAGTCATTCAAGTCATTCAGTAAGTCAGTCAAGTCATTCAGTAAGTCAGTCAAGTCATTCAGTAAGTCAGTCAAGTCATTCAGTAAGTCAGTCAAGTCAGTCAGTCAATCAGTCAGTCAAGTCAGTCAGTCAGTCAAGTCAGTCAGTCAGTCAAGTCAAGTCAGTCAATCAAGTCAGTCAGTCAGTCACACAAACTTATGTTTACATCTTTTTATGTGTACAAAGTAACACTTCATTACTTCCACGGGTTATGTCTTGTCTAATATCTTTGTTTTCTTTGTTAATTCAAGATCAAAACACAATTCACTCACTCTTATTCTTCACAAACACAGCTGGCTTGTAGCCGAGGACTTTTTGAACTTTTTGACGCGTATGAAATATGTACGAATGCTGGGATGGTGGGGGTCTGTGGTGGCTGGATAAGGCCAGTGGTGTCCGCTGAACAACAACAACAAGGCTGCTTGTGGGAATGTTTATTTGTTTTTCCTTCCCACAAACTGTAAGTAAGTTTATTCAGGTATACACAGATACAGTTACGAAGATTATCATACATAGCAGCATATGTGTAGAGAACCTAGGATAACCCAAAAAAGTCAGAGTGACTTAGTATTTCCATTGACACTTTTTTTGGGTTATCCTAGGTTCTCTACACATATGCTGCTATGTATGATAATGTATGTAACTGTACTCACCTAATTGTGGTTGCAGGGGTTGAGGCTCAGCTCCTGGCCCCGTGTATCTGAATAAACTTACAGTTTGCAGGAAGGAAAAACAAATTCCCTTTTCCTCAAAGCATGAGGATTCTTTGGCAGTAAATAACCATGGGCTTACACTTGAAATCACCTGATGCATTACCGAAAAGGAGCAAGGTGAAGCGATCCTTTGCTGTCTTGAAGCCTGGTGCAATTTTCTCTTGTTGACTGATATAAGTTCGTGTTGGCATTTTCTTCCAGAAAACACTTGTCTCGTCAGCATTAAACACTTGATGTGGCTCATAGCCACCCTGAGTAGGACCCCCACTGACTCAATGGTTTAACCCACCGCGGGCGACCACGCACTCAAAAATTTTTTCTCCTCCCAAACCGTGTAATATCATTTTTACGTCGTGTTAGATAATAATGTGCCGCAATTCTTCAATTGTGCAATACCCATAACGTATAACATAATCTCGTGCTAAATGACGGTCTACTGTATACTATTACTATCAATAAATAATATCTACCTATCATATTTATTCCAGGATAATATTAGGTATAACATAAATAATGTAGAAGCATGATAAAGATGCATTAATTAATAAAAACTGACATATAGAGGTATTGAAGGGTGGGTGGGGCTTTGACAGAGGAGAAGGTACAGCAGTCTCTCAGTTGCTCATGGACCACCATGGCGTGAGGACATGTTAGTTCACGGCACTAAAAGTACAGTCATACCTCGGTTAGCGATGGCGTCGGATACCGATAAAATCGGTTAGCTATACATTTTACGTCAAAATATTGACTCAGTTTACGATAATTGTTCGGTTTACGATATTCATCCCGGACGCGTCCGAGTGGTGCCCAGCTGTGCGGGCACTCCAGGGAGCGTCAGTGTGCTTTGTTTACAAGTGAGCGACCACCACCCACGCCACCCACGCATTCATACCAGTATATTGTCATTATTCCGCTGTTTTTAGTGCTTGCAACTGCTAAATAAGCTACCATGGGTCCAAAGAAAGCTCCTAGTGCCAGCCCTGTGGTAAAGAGGCTCAGAAATACAGTAGAACTGAAGAAGGAGATAATAGAAAAATATGAAAGTGGAGTGCGTATCACTGAGCTGGCCAGGCTGTATGGTAAAGCCTATTCTACAATCTGCTACCATTGTGGCCAAGGGAAATACAAGTAAAATCAAGGAAGTTGTTGTTGCGAAAGGTGCATTTGTGATCACAAAACAGAGATCGCAAGTGCTGGAAGATGTGGAAAATTTGTTGTTGGTGTGGATCAACGAGAAACAGTTAGCAGCAGATAGTGTAACGCAGGCAATAATATGTGAAAAAGCAAAGCAGTTGCATGATGATCTCGTTAAGAAAATGCCTGCAACGAGTGCTGAAGTGAGCGAATTTAACCCTTTCAGGGTTGGTGCCGTACTAGTACGTTTTACAAGCAGGGGTTATACACACACAACCCGCTTACGACGACGTTTCGGTCCGACTTGGACCATTTACATGAGAGTGATCTGCTCTTAAAACAATTAGCATCTGTGACCCCATCAATTCAATATAATTAGGTATTCCAGAGTAACTGCCACTTAAATACATCAATACATGTTGGGTCCTATAGCCCCATAGCACTGTTCCAGTTGAAGGTCTTGCAGCTCTTCAGTGGTTAGCTCTTCCCTGTGGTCCTCCACCAACTCTTCCACTTTTGTACATTGGACCCTCGGTTTTCGTGTTTAATCCGTTCCAGAGGGATCGGCTAAAACTGAAATCGGTGATAACTGAAACCATTTTCCCCATAAGAAATAATGTAAATTCAATTAATTCATTTCAGACACCCAGGAGTATTAACAAAAAATAATTTTTTAGAGATTAAATATAGATTTACGTACAGAAAAGAATGACAAATAAATATAAAAGCATTAATAACATGTATAAATGAACATTTAACATCACACTTACCTTTATTAGTGACTCTTGTTGGTGTATGGAAGACAGAGAGGAGGAGAGAGGGAGGTGAGTTTATTGTTTGGAGGCAGGACAAAATGCTTCAATTTGACACTAATATCAGCTCTATGGCTTATTTGTCTATCACAATTCATCTAATATGACATAAACAATATTAATAAAATAGAAACATGATATAAAGTCTCTCCTCACTTAACGGGGGAGATAGGGGCCTAAGACCCCATCGGTAAATGATTTCGTCGCTAATCGAGGAATCACCCCTTACTGACACTTCAAAAGTGTCACCACCCAAAATTAAAACATTCCTTTCAATCTGTGTATTATTAACAGTAATACAACATGAAATAGGTCAATGACTTCTGAGATATTCCAGGAAATGCCTGCATAGCTGATTACTTGGGAATTTTTTTTTTTTTTTTTAATAATTTTTTTCAGTCTTTGCATAGGGTAAGAGTGATCTTCTATAGTTACCCTTCAGGCGCGTAACGTTTTCTCGGTCACTGTTTTTTTTTCATCCTTCTCTGCCCTCCACCCTTCAATACCTTTCTATATAATGTCAGTTTTTATCATGCTTCTACATTATTTATGTTATACCTAATATTATTCTGGAATAAATATGATAGGTAGGTAATATTTATTGATAGTAATAGTACAGTGGACCCTCGAGTTTTGGTCACCTCGGAAATCGAACAATTATGTAAGTGTAATACAGTGGTCCCTCGGTTTTCGCCGAAAATTTGTTCCAGAATGCTGCTCAAGTGCCATTACCAGACGAATTTACTTCCTTAAGAAATAATGTCACGTAGGTTAGTCTATTTCAGACCCCTAAAAATACACTTGCAACAGCACTTACGAAAATACACTTACATAAATGTTCGAGTTTGGAGATGCACGAAAACCGAGGGACCACTGTATTATAAGTGCTTTTGTAAGTGTATTTTTGGGGGTCTGAAATGGACTAACCTACTTGACATTATTCCTTAAGGGAGTAAATTCATTCGGTAATGGCACTTGAGCAGCCTTCTGGAATGAATTACAATGGACCCCCGGTTTACGTTATGCTCCAAACTCAAACAATTATGTAAGTGTATTTTTGTAAGTGCTTTTGTAAGTGTATCTTTGGGGGTCTAAAAGGACTAATCAAATTTACATTATTCCTTATGGGAACAAATTCGTTCGGTAACAGCACTTGAACAGCATTCTGGAACGAAATAATGACATAATCCGGGGGTCCACTGTATGACCGAAACTCGGAGGTCCACTGTATAACCGAAACTCGGGGGTCCACTGTATAATTATACAATATTTTATAGTGGGATGAAGTGTCATGAGTTACTGACATACTGCTGCTTCTCCCTCTGCTGTAGCTCTGCCCACTTTGTAATGATGCCAAATGCTAAATTAAATACATATACAGTGGACCCCCGCAAATCGGCTGGTCTGATTATCGGCTGGCTCGAAAATCAATCGCTTTTTTCGGCTCAATTTTTCCCCGATTATTGGCCCGCGTACCAGACCTGTCTGCCTGCCACTTGCGTGCGCATGAGCTAGTCTAGCAGTGTTGACATGTTTGCCAAAAATAGATCAAAAACAGTGGATGAGGTTGAGAAGTTGTTGGTGGATATGTAATTGCTTAAGACTACAAATGCAATAGAAATAATAGTATTTCTTACCCCAAATTGTGGGTAATGGTGTTTGTGGATGAGAAGAGAGTGGATATGCATGGTGTGGCTCTATTGGTCTGAGGTGGATGGTTGTTGGTTGTGGGCAGAAGTGGATGGTAGAGGTTCTGGTACTAAGTCGATGGTTATATTGGAGTGTGCATATATGCTGTAATAAATCTCTGGGCTCTTTCACCCTGCAGTACATTATACAGCTGACGGTAAGGCATCATCAGCTGGTATAGACCCAGTTTCAAAGCACTGCTTCTAGATTTGTTATTGTATAATTACAGTAGAACGTCATTTAGCACGATAGTTACGTTCCTGAAAAAGTCGTGTTAGATAATTTCGTGTTAAATAATTAAAAGAACTTATGGGAAAAATAGGGTTACGTTCCTGGGAGTCCCCAAAAAGCCAAACAAGTTTTTTTTAGACCAACAGATCTTACAAAAATAAAAGTGAATATGTAATTGTAGTTCATTATCGTGATGTATTGTGTTGTTTTTACTGCTTAAGACTACAAATGTAATAGAAATAATAGTATTTACCTTAAATTGTGGGTGCTGGTGTTTGTGGATGATTGTGAAGAGAGTGGAGAGTTATGCTGTGGCCCTACTGGGCTGAGGTGGATAGTAGAGGTTCTGGAACTGAAGTCGATGGTTGAACTGAGTGTCTAACTTTAAGTCAGTCAAGTCATTCAGTAAGTCAGTCAAGTCATTCAGTAAGTCAAGTCATTCAGTAAGTCAGTCAAGTCATTCAGTAAGTCAGTCAAGTCATTCAGTAAGTCAGTCAAGTCATTCAGTAAATCAGTCAAGTCATTCAGTAAGTCAGTTAAGTCATTCAGTAAGTCAGTCAAGTCATTCAGTAAGTCAGTCAAGTCATTCAGTAAGTCAGTCAAGTCATTCAGTAAGTCAGTCAAGTCATTCAGTAAGTCAGTCAAGTCATTCAGTAAGTCAGTCAAGTCATTCAGTAAGTCAGTCAAGTCATTCAGTAAGTCAGTCAAGTCATTCAGTAAGTCAGTCAAGTCATTCTGTCAGTCAGTCAAGTCAGTCAGTCAATCAGTCAGTCAAGTCAGTCAGTCAGTCAAGTCAGTCAGTCAGTCAAGTCAAGTCAGTCAATCAAGTCAGTCAGTCAGTCACACAAACTTATGTTTACATCTTTTTATGTGTACAAAGTAACACTTCATTACTTCCACGGGTTATGTCTTGTCTAATATCTTTGTTTTCTTTGTTAATTCAAGATCAAAACACAATTCACTCACTCTTATTCTTCACAAACACAGCTGGCTTGTAGCCGAGGACTTTTTGAACTTTTTGACGCGTATGAAATATGTACGAATGCTGGGATGGTGGGGGTCTGTGGTGGCTGGATAAGGCCAGTGGTGTCCGCTGAACAACAACAACAAGGCTGCTTGTGGGAATGTTTATTTGTTTTTCCTTCCCACAAACTGTAAGTAAGTTTATTCAGGTATACACAGATACAGTTACGAAGATTATCATACATAGCAGCATATGTGTAGAGAACCTAGGATAACCCAAAAAAGTCAGAGTGACTTAGTATTTCCATTGACACTTTTTTTGGGTTATCCTAGGTTCTCTACACATATGCTGCTATGTATGATAATGTATGTAACTGTACTCACCTAATTGTGGTTGCAGGGGTTGAGGCTCAGCTCCTGGCCCTGTGTATCTGAATAAACTTACAGTTTGCAGGAAGGAAAAACAAATTCCCTTTTCCTCAAAGCATGAGGATTCTTTGGCAGTAAATAACCATGGGCTTACACTTGAAATCACCTGATGCATTACCGAAAAGGAGCAAGGTGAAGCGATCCTTTGCTGTCTTGAAGCCTGGTGCAATTTTCTCTTGTTGACTGATATAAGTTCGTGTTGGCATTTTCTTCCAGAAAACACTTGTCTCGTCAGCATTAAACACTTGATGTGGCTCATAGCCACCCTGAGTAGGACCCCCACTGACTCAATGGTTTAACCCACCGCGGGCGACCGCGCACTCAAAAATTTTTTCTCCTCCCAAACCGTGTAATATCATTTTTACGTCGTGTTAGATAATAATGTGCCGCAATTCTTCAATTGTGCAATACCCATAACGTATAACATAATCTTGTGCTAAATGACGGTCTACTGTATACTATTACTATCAATAAATAATATCTACCTATCATATTTATTCCAGGATAATATTAGGTATAACATAAATAATGTAGAAGCATGATAAAGATGCATTAATTAATAAAAACTGACATATAGAGGTATTGAAGGGTGGGTGGGGCTTTGACAGAGGGAGAAGGTACAGCAGTCTCTCAGTTGCTCATGGACCACCATGGCGTGAGGACATGTTAGTTCACGGCACTAAAAAGTACAGTCATACCTCGGTTAGCGATGGCGTCGGATACCGATAAAATCGGTTAGCTATACATTTTTACGTCAAAATATTGACTCAGTTTACGATAATTGTTCGGTTTACGATATTCATCCCGGACGCGTCCGAGTGGTGCCCAGCTGTGCGGGCACTCCAGGGAGCGTCAGTGTGCTATTGTTTACAAGTGAGCGACCACCACCCACGCCACCCACGCATTCATACCAGTATATTGTCATTATTCCGCTGTTTTTAGTGCTTGCAACTGCTAAATAAGCTACCATGGGTCCAAAGAAAGCTCCTAGTGCCAGCCCTGTGGTAAAGAGGCTCAGAAATACAGTAGAACTGAAGAAGGAGATAATAGAAAAATATGAAAGTGGAGTGCGTATCACTGAGCTGGCCAGGCTGTATGGTAAAGCCTATTCTACAATCGCTACCATTGTGGCCAAGGGAAATACAAGTAAAATCAAGGAAGTTGTTGTTGCGAAAGGTGCATTTGTGATCACAAAACAGAGATCGCAAGTGCTGGAAGATGTGGAAAATTTGTTGTTGGTGTGGATCAACGAGAAACAGTTAGCAGCAGATAGTGTAACGCAGGCAATAATATGTGAAAAAGCAAAGCAGTTGCATGATGATCTCGTTAAGAAAATGCCTGCAACGAGTGCTGAAGTGAGCGAATTTAACCCTTTCAGGGTTGGTGCCGTACTAGTACGTTTTACAAGCAGGGGTTATACACACACAACCCGCTTACGACGACGTTTCGGTCCGACTTGGACCATTTACATGAGAGTGATCTGCTCTTAAAACAATTAGCATCTGTGACCCCATCAATTCAATATAATTAGGTATTCCAGAGTAACTGCCACTTAAATACATCAATACATGTTGGGTCCTATAGCCCCATAGCACTGTTCCAGTTGAAGGTCTTGCAGCTCTTCAGTGGTTAGCTCTTCCCTGTGGTCCTCCACCAACTCTTCCACTTTTGTACATTGGACCCTCGGTTTTCGTGTTTAATCCGTTCCAGAGGGATCGGCTAAAACTGAAATCGGTGATAACTGAAACCATTTTCCCCATAAGAAATAATGTAAATTCAATTAATTCATTTCAGACACCCAGCCAGCCAGCCAGCAAGCCAGCCAGCTGGCTGGCCATCCATCCAGCCAGATAGCTGTTCAGCCAGCCAGCCAGCTGTTCAGCCAGCCAGCCAGCTGGTCAGCTAGCCAGCCAGCCAGCTGGTCAGCTAGCCAGCCAGCCAACTGGTCAGCAAGCCAGCCGGCTAGCTGGTCAGCCAGCAAGCCAGCCAGTCGACTAGCCATCCATCCAGCCAGCTGTTCAGCCATCCAGCTAGCCAGCTGGTCAGCTAGCCAGCCAGCCAGCTAGCCAGCCAGCTGATCAGCCATCCAGCTGGTCAGCCAGCCAGCCAGCCAGCAGTTATTGTGTAGTATACAAGGAGTGTATATATACAAAATATGGTTTATATTGGTCTCACAGGACATAAAAGTTACTTGAAAAAAAAAAATATTAAAAAACAAAAGAAAAAAGTAGAAAAAAAAAAAAAATATTACCGGCCAACCGGAAGTCACCGATGTTGCTGTCAGAGGTTCAGTTTTGGTCAACTTGAAGCCTCCATATCTCTGTAAGTATTGATTGCAAAAATTTTTTGTTTAGCCATTTAGATTTAGAAAACAAAACTCTATCATTTCATAAGATAATATAAATTTTTTTCCCGAATATTTTTCGACCCTATGAACACGTTTCCGAGAAGGCCTGTCGACCCCCAAAGGGTTAAAGCCAGCAGGGGCTGGTTTCAAAGATTTAAGAATCGAAGTGGCATACATAGTGTTGTGAGGCATGGTGAGGCAGCCAGCTGTGACAAAAGTGCGGCTGAAAAATATGTGCCTGAATTTCAGATATACATAGAGGCAGAACAATTCCAACCCCAACAAGTGTTTAATTGTGATGAAATAGGCCTGTTTTGGAAGAAAATGCCCAACAGGACCTTCATTACTCAGGAGGAAAAAGCACAGCCAGGACACAAGCCTATGAAAGACAGGCTAACTCTGATGCTTTGTGCTAATGCTAGTGGTGATTGCAAAGTGAAACCTTTACTGGTGTATCATTCTGAAAATCCCTGAGTGTTTGGCAGATGCGGTATCACCAAGTCTAACTTGTGTGTGATGTGGAAGGCATGGGTCACAAAGGACATTTTCTTAGAGTGGTTCAATGGTGTGTTTGGCCCCAGTGTGAAGAAATATCTCCAGGAAAATAATTTGCCACTTAAGTGCCTCCTGATAATGGACAATGCTCCTTGTCATCCTCCAACCTTGGTAGAGAAAATTGTGGAGGACTTTAAATTCATCAAAGTGAAGTTCTTGCCCCCTAATAGCACTCCTCTCCTCCAGACCATGGACCAGCAGGTCATTTTTAACTTTAAAAAACTCTACACCAAAGCAATGTTTCAAAAGTGCGTTGATGTGACCACAGACATGAATATAACCCTAAGAGACTTTTGGAAAAATCATTTCCATATCCTGCATTGTGTACACCTTATAGGTAAGGCTTGGGAGGGAGTGACTACCAGGACTTTGAACTCTGCCTGGAGAAAATTGTGGCCAGACTGTGTCCTAGAGAGGGATTTTGAAGGTTTTGGTGCTGAGCATCAGAACCCTGAGCCTGAGCCTGAGCCTCAGCCTGTTGTGGAAGAAATTGTGGAACTGGGCAAGTCCATGGGGTTGGAGGTGATTGGTGAGGATGTGGAACAGTTGGTGGAGGAGCACAATGAAGAGCTAACCACTGAAGATCTGCAAGAGCTTCAACAGCAACAAGAGACCACAGGTCAGGACAATGGTTCAGAGAAGGAGGAGGTGGAACAGAGATGGAAGAAGGTGCCTTCTTCAGTGATTAAGGAGATTTGTGGAATGTGGAGCAGGGTGCAAGGCTTTATGGATGAATATCACCCTAACCATGCTGTTGCAGGCCGTGCTGGCAACCTGTACAATGACACAGTGGTGTCCCATTTCAGGGATGTGTTAAAGAATCGCCAGACACAGAGCTCCCTGGACAGATTTTTTATTAGAGAGGGGTCCAGTGACTCTCAACCTGGTCCTAGTGGCATTAAAAGAAAAAGGCCAGTAACCCGGAAAAGAACTTGCCACCTGCAGTGTTAATGGAAGGATTCCCTTCCAAACACTAGCATACTATACTCCATCCTTTCCCCTCCTCCCGTCCTCCACACATCAACAACTCTTCAATAAATGTAAGTGACGTGTTATTGTACTATATTTACATGTATTTCTTTAAGGTTCATTAAATTGTGTATTATTTAATGTCAAAAAGTTCTAAAAAAATATTTTATTTTACTACTTTTGGAAGTCTGGAACGGATTAATTTTATTTCCATTATTTCTTATGGGGAAAATTGATTCAGATAACGATAAATTCGGTTACAGATACGCCCTCTCTGACGGATTAATATCGCTAACCGAGATATGACTGTATTATAAAATAATACTATTACTATCAATAAAGGTTATCTACGTATCATATTTATTCCAGAATAATATTAGGTACAGCATAAATAACGTAGAATCATGATAAAGATGCACAAATTAATAAAAACTGATATTATATAGATGTATTGAAGGGTAGGCGAGGCTATGAAGGCACCAGCAGTCTCTCAGCCTCAGTTACTCATGGACCACCATGGCATGTGGAGGTGTGGGCTCACCACATTAAAATATTGTATAATAATACTTATTATTACTATCAATAAGTTATCTGCCTATCATATTTATTCCAGAATAATATTAGGTATGACATAAATAACGTAGAAGCATGATGAAGATGCACAAATTAATAAAAATATGACATTATAGAGAGATAGTGAAGGTTGGAGGGTGGGCCCAGCCCAGCGTCAGCCCATAAACAAAGCCAGCCTGCCTCTGTCACCACAGACACCAGCTAGGGTACTTCCCCACACAAACCAGCCAGGATATTTCCCCACACACCAGCCTGGGTACTTCCCCATACACCAGCCAGAGTACTTCCCCACACAAACCAGCCAGGGTACTTCCCCACACAAACCAGCCAGGGTACTTCCCCACACACCAGCCTGGGTACTTCCCCACACACCAGCCAGGGTACTTCCCCACACAAACCAGCCAGGGTACTTCCCCACACAAACCAGCCAGGGTACTTTCTCACACAAACCAGCCAGGGTACTTCCCCACACAAACCAGCCAGGGTACTTCCCCACACAAACCAGCCAGGGTACTTCCCCACACAAACCAGCCAGGGTACTTCCCCACACAAACCAGCCAGGGTACTTCGCCACACCAGCCAGGGTACTTCCCCACACACCAGCCAGGGTACTTCCCCACACATACCAGCCAGGGTACTTCCCCACACAAACCAGCCAGGGTAATACACACATAACCCGCACATATAAAAGGGAGGAGCTTACGACGACGTTTCGGCCCGACTTGGACCATTTACAAAGTCAGTGTGACTTTGTAAATGGTCCAAGTCGGGCTGAAACGTCGTCGTAAGCTCCTCCCTTTTATATGTGCGGGTTGTGTGTGCATTGCTCCAGTCACGGTATTGTGCCTTTTTTTTTGTTATTCAGCCAGGGTACTTCCCCACACAAACCAGCCAGGGTACTTTCCCACACACCAGCCACGATTTGATTTGAGTGGGACTTGCACATGAGTGAATAGAATTATTGAAGCTTATTGCTTGGGGAGCATTGAAAATTGGGTTGGGCAAATATTCTGTTAGTCCTTTTGGAGGGGGATTCCCCTTCCCGTCTCCTCCTCCCTATCTTCCAGATGCCAGCAAGTCTCTTCAATAAAGGTAAGTAAATGTTATTTTAAATATTTATTTGTTATATGTTGTTATTATGTGTTTTGTGTATGTAAAACTATAGTTAATCTTTAAAAAATGTATTTTTTGTGAATATTTTTGGGTGTCTGGAACGGATTAATTGTATTTACATTATTTCTTATGTGAAATAATGGTTCAGAAATCGACCAGTTTGATTTTAGGCCTAGCTCCTGGAACGGATTATGGCCGATTTTCAGGGGTCCACTGTACATACTAGAAAAATAATAAAAATGAAACTCCAACTTGATAACTTTATTTTAATTTGCATAACTCTTATACAGTGGACCCTCGAATTAAGAGCATAATTCATTCCAGAAGGCTGCTCAAGTGCCATTACCGAATGAATATTCTCCCTTAAGGAATAATGGCAAGTAGGTTAGTCTATTTCAGACCCCCAAAAATACACTTACATAATTGTATGATTTCCGAGGTGTTCTTAACTCGAGGGACCACTGTACGTATATGTATTACAGAAAACAATAAAAAAGTAAAATACACATACAACGAGTTAAGCTTACAGAAAAATACATTAAATTCACCATCTAACATCGTTATGAAGTGGGAGGAGCTAAATGAGAGAGGGAAAGGCGAGCAGTAGCATTCAGTGTCTGGTGAGTCGTCATGGGTGTCTGATGTTAGCCGTGGTGCTAATAAAATTTTGTGTAATTACACTAATATTAGTAATAAAGGTTATTTATCTATTACATTTATTCCAAATTTATATAAGAAACACGATAAATTCCCTAGAACTGTAATAAAGACACAGAAATGAATAATATATGCCATATTATGTGAGTGGGGTATAGGTGGAGGCTGCCACTCTGGGATAAGATCATGAGATAGATACAGTGGACCCCTGAGTAACGAGCAAAATTCATTCCAGAAGCCTGCTCAAGTGTCATTACCGAACGAATTTACTCCCTTAAGAAATAATGTCAAGTAGGTTAGTCCACTTCAGACCCCCAAAAATACACTTACAAAAGCACTTACAATATTATAATTACATAATTGTACGATTTCCGGGGTGCTCGTTACTCGGGGGTCCACTGTACATTGTTTACATCAGGGAAAACATGCCTAGATCACTTTTGTCATAAGAAAAAATGCAAAAATAGCATTTATTATTATTATTATTATTATTATTATTATTATTATTATTATAATTTATAATAATTTACAATAATAATAATAAATAAATAAAAATATTGATGATAATAATAATAACAATCGCTCTGGAGTGCTTAATGTCAGCTACCAAACCTATACGAAATACGTATGACATATACAGCGCCCCAGAGTGATTATTAATTATATTTTATTATTATTATTATTATTATTATTATTATTATTATTATTATTATTATTATTATCACTATCGACATACCTTGTTCACTAAGTATAATAATTTCTTAAGCTGCCACAAGAGACAAAATGTCAACACGTTTATTCAGGTACGTATACATAAATACAGTTACATAGATTATCATACATAGCAGCATATGTGTAGAGAACCTAGGATAACCCAAAAAGTCAGACATAGTGACTTATTTCCATTGTACTTCTTCCATTTTCTTGTTGTTTTTCCTCTTCCAAGTGCTGCTGCACGTCTATTGTGCACCCCATAGTACAAAATAGAGTTATAAGTGCAGCAGCACTTGGAAGAGGAAAAACAACACGAGGAAAATGGAAGAAGTACAAAAGAAATTCACAGTAAAGGGATCAGCTGGTTTGTTCGTCTGTGTGTTTACATTCTGTCTCTCATGGCAGCTTAATTAAGAAATGATTAAACTCAGTGAACAAGGTATGTTGATGATGATAATAATAATTAATAAAGATAAAGATTTATTTCTTGTATAATAACAATCGCTCTGGGGTGCTTTAAATGTCAGCTACGAAACCTATACAAGTGCTGCTGCACTTCTATCTTGTACTATGTGTTACACAATCAAGTTAAAATTTGTACAAATATGTGGTCTTGGAGACTTTAAAAGCTAGTGTACTTAGTGGCTGTAAGAAGGAGATTGAGATGCGTGACCCAAGTTCTCATACGGCATACAATTTTTTTCTTTTTTTAACGTTGGGGAGCCCATCGTAACTCCGAGTCGTCGGTAAACGAGTACGTCGTTAAGTGAGGAGAGACTGTATACTCTAGAATGAATAAAATATGTCATTATGAATGTGAGGACTGGTGATAGTGTTATTGTTGTTGGGTTTATAAGGGCCACTGACCATAAGCCGTACATATAGTGGTGGTGGTGGAGACAGAAAGCCACCACCTGTATTCACACTGAAACAATGTACATAATTTATAAATAAGAAATATTTACACTTTAATTTATAAATAAGAAATATTTACACTTATCTTGGAGGAGATGGTGGCAGAGGGCAGCGCTGGTCTCAATGTCCCTATATTCCTCAAACAACAATGGAGGAGTTAAGTTTTGTGTCGTCATTTTTCTATCGCTTTATCGCTTAACTTACCTGCTACATTGTTAGTGCTACACTTTATCGCTGGCTGGCACTATAGCCTTTACCGACTCCACTTTGATATTTTGCTACGATTTCTTTCTTTAATTCTATGGTGTTCCTCACTTTCTTGTGGACTGGCACTAGGAGCTTTCTTTGGGCCCATGGTGGCTTATTTAGCAGTCACACACAATAATGAAGGGCCAAAACCAATGGATTGTTAAGAAATGTTTTGTATGAACTCGCAGGATAATATTCACTCAGCCAGAAACAATGCTACACTGCCTGAGAATGTGCGTGGGAGGCGGGCTTGTGGGCTTTGTATGCGCACTGGGCACTGGACAGGTTCCGTACCATCAACAAAAACTGAGCCAATTGGCGAAAACAGAGCCAATATTTCCATGAAAAAAGTGCACGAAAACTGAAATCGGCGAAAACGGAGATACACGCAAACCGAGGGTGTACTGTACAGTGGAACCCCGACTAACAAAAGCTCCATATAACGAAAAAATCGTGTAACAAAAGCTTTTTTCGCAAAATATTTTTCTCGTGTAGCGAACATTTACTCGTGTAGCGAACCATACCAGACCTGTCCGCCTGCCCTGCGCAAGCACTGTGAAACATATAGGATGCCAGTCAAGCGTTGTTTACACTTGAGAGAACATTACCCAGCGTGCTCTTTCAATCATTCACAATACTTTGGTTGTGTTTATTGCTGGTGCAGTGATTGTCACTGTGAAATAAGTCACCATGGGTCCAAAGAAGCTTCCTAGTGGCACCCCTGTGGTAAAGAGAGTGAGGAACACCATCGAACTGAAGAAAGAGATTGTAGAAAAATATGAGAGGGGCGTACGTCTGAGTGAGCTTGCCAGGATGTACAAGAAAAATGCATCTACTATCGCCACTATACTGGCAAAGAGAAATGAGATCAAGGAAGCTAATGTTGCAAAAGGGGCTGATATGTTAACGAAAAATAGATAAAAAACAGTGGATGAGGTTGAGAAGTTGTTGATGGTGCAACCAGTTCAGTGAATGAGTTATGTTGCACTTCAGGAAAATATAAAACAGGCTCCAGAAACAGGACTGTGGACAGTTATTTCTCGAGGCAGGGATCCAGTGACTCTCAAGCTGGTCCTAGTGGCATTAAAAGAAAAAGAAGGGAAGTAACCCCAGATAAGGACTTGTTACTGAAGTCATTTTGGAGGGGGATTTCCCTTCCAACCACTAACACCCTTCCCCTGTCGTCCTCCCTATCTTCCAGATGCCTGCAACTCTCTTTAATAAAGGTAAGTAAATGTTATTTATTAATCTGTTTTTTATTATTTAGTACAGTATTAGTAGTAGTATTTATAGTTTTAATAATGTTGTTTTGTGTATGTAGAACTATAATTAAAATGTATTTTTTGTGAATATTTTTGGGTGGAACGGATTAATTGTATTTACATTATTTCTTATGGGAAATAAGGTTTCGAATTACAAATTTTTCATGTTAAGAACTAGCTCCTGGAACGGATTAATTTCATTAGTCGAGGGACCACTGTACATTGTTACGAGTTCTTTCTTGAATTCTATCGTGTTTCTCGCCTTCTTTATCAAAGGGCTGGCACTTGGAACTTTCTTTGGCCCCATGGTGGCTTATTTACCAGTTGCACTCAATAAACAATCTAAAAAAAAATGGATTATTATGAAATGTTTTGGATGAACGCACAGGGTAATGCTCACTCGATGAGAAACAAAGCCAGACTGACTCAGAACGCGTGGGATGCTTTGTGTGGGCACGGGCAGGTGGACACATTTGGGACGGCAGACCAACGAAAAATGAGGAGATGAACGAAAACAGACAAAATTTTGATGAAAAAAGTAATTGAAAACTGAATTCGACGAAAACCAGGGCAAACAAAAACTGACGTTCCACTGTACTTACAGTGGTACCTCGAGTTTCGAACTTAATCCGTTCCAGGATCTAGTTCTAAAGTTGAAATGTTCTAAAGTCGAAGCAATACAGTGGTACCCTGAGTTTCGTACATAATTCGTTCCAGAAGGCTGTTCGAGTGCCATTACCGAACGAATTTGTACCCATAATGAATATTGTAAATTAGATTAATTCGTTTCAGACCCTCAAAAATACACTTACAAAAACACTTACAATAATACACTTACATAATTGTTCGAGTTGGGAGCGGTACGAAACTCGGGGTACCACTGTATTTCCCATAAGAAATAATGTAACTCCAATTAATCCGTTCCAGACACCCAAAAATATTCACAAAAAATTCATTTTTTAAAAAATAACTATAGTTTACATACACAAAACACACATAAATACTACATACAGTATTAAATTTAAAAATAAATATTGAAATAAACATTTAAAATAACATTTACTTACCTTTACTGAAGAGACTTGCTGGCATCTGGAAGATAGGGAGGAGGAGTGAGGGAGGGCTTAGTGATTGGAAGGGATATCCCCCTCCATAAGGACTAAAGGTATCAAAGCCCTATTTGGGATTACTTCCCTTCTTGGTCTTTTAATGCCACTGGCGCCTCTTTAACATGTTCCTGAAGTGCAATATGGCTCTGTCACTGAACTTGTTGCAGAGATAGCTTATTTCAGCTTGCTCAGGGTGGTATTTTTCAACACATGCCTGCACCTTATTCCACATTGAACAAATCTCCTTAATCTCTGACGAAGGCACCTCCAGTGTATCTTCCTCCTCCTGTGAAGCAATTTCCTTTACTCTGGTCTGATGCTGTTCCAGATGAAGCTCTTCAGTGGTTAGCTCTACCCTGTGGTCCTCCACCAACTCTTCCACATCCTCGCCACTCAC
>WNWK01036415.1:0-19177 GCA_009830355.1 Cherax destructor | reverse complement strand
ATGCTTATGGAGGAAAGATTCTTATTCCACTTCCCCATGGATAGAAAGGAAACAATAAGAACAAGAGCTATTAAGATAAAATCAAAGAAAAACTCAGGAGTTTTATAAAAAAAACGTGTACATGCATGTGTAGTGGACTTAAGTGTAAGAAGTAGAAAAACGTTCTTGGAATCTTGCATGTTTATTAGACAAAAAAAAGACACCAGCAATCCTACCATCATGTAAAACAAATACATTCCTTTTTACACTCATTTGGTAGAAGGTATCCCCCGAGTGGTTGCTGTCTACTGATCTTTCTTCTTTTTAACAAATCGGCCGTTCCCCACAAGGGGGCGCCCAAAAAGAAAACAAAAAGTTTCTCTTTAACTTTAGTAATGTATACAGGAGAAGGGTTATAGCCCCTTTGCTCCGGCATGTTAGTCGATTCTTACGACACGCATGGCTTAGGGAGGAAGAATTCTGTTCCACTTCCCCATGGAGATAAGAGGAAATAAGAACAAGAACTAGTAAAAAAAATAGAAGAAAACCCAGAGGGGTGTGTATAATATGCTTGTACATGAATTGTAGTGTGACCTAAGTGTAAGTAGAAGTAACAAGACATACCGAAATCTTGCATGTTTATGAACAAAAAAAGACACCAGCAATCCTACCATAATGTAAAACAATTACAGGCTTTCTTTTACACTCACTTGGTAGACGGTATACCCCAGTGGTTGCTGTCACTGTCTTTCTTCTTTCAACACGTCGCCGTTTCCCACCGAGCGGGGTGGCCCAAAAGGAAAAAACGAAAGTTTCTCCTTTTACATGTATAATATATACAGGAGAAGGGGTTCTGCCCCTTCCCGGCATTTTAGTCGCCCACACACACATGGCTTAGGAGGAAGAATTCTGTTCCACTTCCCCATGGAGAAAGAGGAAATAAGAACAAGAACTAGTAAGAAAATGAAAAAACCAGAGGGGTGTGTGTTATATATATGCTTGACATGAATGTGTAGTGTGACCTAAGTATAAGTAGAAGTAAAAGACAACCTGAAATCTTGCATGTTTATGAGACAAAAAAAAGACACCAGCAATCCTACCATCATGTAAACAATTACAGGCTTTCGTTTTACACTCACTTGGTAGACGGTATACCCCAGTGGTTGCTGTCTACTGATATGGGACATTAAATTAACCATGATACGTACACTATTATTGAGAGTTTGAAGATGAAACAAAAATTTTAAGTAACGTTCTTAGTTTAACCCTTTCAGGTCCGTTCCATAGATCTACGGCTTTAAAGCCAGGGTCCAAACTGTAGATCTATATGAGCTCGCTCCCAGGTAACCTTTGAGCGGTAATTTGGACCTAGATATGAGAGAACACATCTATGTGGTAAATGTGCACCACATAATACAAATCCTGCAACACGCAGACATAATGAGAAAAACTGCACCGTAATTTTGATTAAAACAGCGACTTTGCAGTGTTTTTCGTATGCTTTTAGAGATGTATTCGTGATTTCTTTGGGCTCATTTGATAAAATGGAAATATATTACAGAAATAGAGATGATTTTGATTGGTTTTAGTACTGAAATGGCTTAAAACTGAGCCATAGTAGAAATGTTAAATTTTTTCCGATGTTCAAGAGAAACAAATGTAGTCACGAGTCTAATACGGTCAGTGGTGGGTCTAATATACGTTCATGAATGTGCTGAATTATTTATACAATTATTACAACATTGCATAACAGTAAATCTTCTATTTTTTTGGGGTGAATAAATATTCATTATGTGAATAAAAAATAAAAATGGAATTCATTTTTAAAAAACCTGAGAAACGTAACTAATGAACAGAGGAAATGTTAGTTTAGTGCCAGGAATGCCTGCATTGTTTATTCTGGATCCTATTTTGAAATTGGAATTTTTGAACCTTGTGTTAAATTGGCCAAATTACCAAATTCAGATCACTTTATTAGGTAGTTGAAACAGTTGACTGGGCAATTTTTGTGCTCAATTGACAAAATAGAAGTAATACTAGTGAAATAGCTAAGAATTTGGTCGACTGGGAAAAATGTAATTGGCCTAAAATGGGAGTCAAAGTCGGCAAAATCGCCGATGCGTAAATATCGCTGACGAATCAAAATTCCGGGGCATAATTTCTCGAATTTTTCATCAAATTTCATACTTTTCACTTTTTTCCCGAAAAAGATTCTCTACCATTTCATAAGAAAAAAAAAAAAAAATATTTGAAAATTCTTTGGGCCCTGGGTGTCACTCTGAGATTTGGCCGCTCAGAATTTTTTGCGTATTAACACGTCCAAAACAGCGGTCGTAAGACGTATATATCGACCAAAACAGTCAAAGGGTTAAAGGCACTAGAATTTTCCCAAAAAAATACGGGACCGACACTGGCTATCAAGCCGTACATATAAGGGACCCACCCTGAAAGGGTTAGTAATGTTCTCAGTTTAAGTAATGTTCTCAGTTTAAGTAATGTTCTCAGTTTAAGTAATGTTCTCAGTTTAAGTAATGTTCTCAGTTTAGCAATGTTCTCAGTTTAAGTAATGTTCTCAGTTTAAGTAATGTTCTCAGTTTAAGTAATGTTCTCAGTTTAACCCTTAAACTGTCCACACGTAGATATACGTTCACTCGCGAAAGTGACCGAACGTATATCTACGTTTATTTTACATTCGTTCAAATTTAGCACGATAGGCCCGAGTCGCCTAGACATGAGAGAATGGGTCTGCCCCCTCAGTGTGCGCAGTATGAAAAAATCGGGACGCCAGGGTACCGCATGGTAGCCCCAGTTAGTTTCAGCTACATCTTGGGTCAACATCATGGCACACCCCGTGATTCACTCACGCCTCGTCGTATTAACACTCTACTATTCTCGGAAAGTGATAGAGAACGCGAGCTTAGTGGATTTGACAGTGATATAGCCATTAATAATCAAGGAATTAGTGAAACTATTGATGACAACCCAGATGACCCTCAGCCCATCACCTCTGGGGTGGCCAGTGTGGACAGTGTGGCCATACCAGACCCTCAGCCCAGCACATCTGGTGTGGCCAGTGTGGCCACAGACCCTCAGCCCAGCACCTCTGGGGTTGCTAGTGTTACTACCCAAAGGCAGCTCCGCAAGAGGAAATTATCATTTTCCATGTGTTATGATAGTGACGATAGTGAAGGTGATATAAGTGACGATGATGAAATCGATTTATGCCCATAGACGATTCGTCGAGTGACAGTGATTATCATTATTCCCAGTGAAACGTACTTATGGGCGTCATTACCTACGTTCAGGCAGTGTGCCATATGCAGTCAGAGGCAAGGGTCGTGGCAGTTCACGATCCAAAACCCCAGCCACTGATAGTGAAAGTGATAATGAAGGAGAGTATGCTGGGATGGAGGAAGAGGTGGGGGGTGGCATGGTGCCTGGACCTCGTGGCGCGGTGTGTGGGACAGACAAAGGACCACGAGGCACCCTCTCAATCATGTGCTGGCCCCACTCCCGTCCCTCCTGCTCCCCACGTCCCATGCCACAGGTCCACCCTGCACCATCTGATCGTGAATGGAAGTGGACTGAACATACACCATTCGTGCCACATCCTTTCAATTTTGATGGCAGTGAAGTGGCATCATGCCACACTGTCCCATCACAAATGAGTCTACAGAGTTAGATTATTTTCAACTATACTTTGATGATCCAATAATGAACCTGATTGTTACTCAGACCAACCTGTACTACCAGTATACAATGGACCATGCAGATTTTTCAGAATCGTCACGGCTGCGCAGGTGGAAAGATACAACTGTGGCTGAAATGTATTTATTCCTTGGCACTGTCATGCTTATGCCACACACATATAAGAACAATATAGCAAACTACTGGTTCACAGACCACTTAATTAGCACTCCAGTTTTCCGTGACCTCCTTCCCTGCAACAGATTCCTTATGTTGCTGAGAATGTTGCACTTCTCAGATAGGAATACACCAAACCGAAATGACCTCCTCTACAAAATCCGGGAATTGTTTATGTATCTCAAGCAAAAAATTTAGTGCCTACTTTTATCCATTCAAGAACATTGTTGCTGACGAGTCCTTGATTCTGTTCAAGGGACGACTGTCATTCAAAGAATATATACCAAGCAAACGTAATCGCTTTGGTATAAAACTGTTTGTTATGTGTGACTGTGAGACTGGTCTTGTGTTGGATGTCATTATCTACACAGGTAAAAATACACTTGATGATACCAGGCGCATGTTGGGCATTTCTGGTGATGTTGTTCGCAAAATGATGCAGCCATACCTTGGCAAGGGCCATACATTGTTCACAGACAACTGGTACACAAGCCCTATGCTTGCTGATTTCCCACGTGTGAACAATACTGATATATGTGGAACAGTGAGAAGAAATAGAAAACACATGCCAAAGTTCACTGGAGGAAGTGTAGTGCAGGCGTTTCATGCCAATGACATCATGGCACTGTCATGGCATGACAAAGGGACGTGACATTGCTGTCAACCATCCACAGAAACGAGATGGTACAAACAGACAGAATGAGCACGCTCAACAATCAACCTATTGAAAAGCCAGCTGTTGTCATCGACTATACAAACAATATGCGACTAGTCGACAAGTGTGACATGATGATAGGCTTTGTTGACTGTGTGCGAGGGGGTCGCAAGTGGTATATAAAAGTGTTTTTCCACCTTGTGGACATTGCAATGCTCAATGCCTTCAACATGTATGAAATAAAGACTGGGAAGCACAACGATATGCAGAATTCACCCTAAATGTCATCAAGCAGATAGGAGAAAGTATGGTACCACACCTATACCTGCCACTCCACAGCGACCTGTCACCCCACAACAGCGACCTGTCACTCCACAACAGGGACCTGTCACTCCACAACCAGAGGGGGAAGTGCCCAACCGAATAATCCCTAACTGTCACTGCCTGATACCATTACCATCTACTCCAAAGAAGAAGTACTCTCAGAAAAAGTGTGTTGTGTGTGCTTACAGTACACAGCGACCCCAAGTGCGAAAAGACACATGATTCATGTGTCAGCAATGTGGAGTGGCACTCTGTATGAATCCATGCTTCTTCGAGTATCATACAGTGGTGGACTTTAGAAACATAAATAGGACCTGTAAATACCTTGTATATATATGTAAACAATAGTAAGTGATTGAACCAGGTGTACAAATTTATTTATCAGTGTGAACATGTGTGTTTGTGACAGTATGATTACTAATTCAGTAACAAATATTTGTGTCTAAACAGGAATTGGCAATGAAATGAATAGATCTGCATTAAAACATTATTATCATAGGATGAAAACAACAGAAAATGGAAAAAAAATGGAAAAAAAACGATAAATGTTTCTTGTTTCTGCAAGCGGCAGTGCTCCATGTTGCCGACACCACATCATTTAGCACCAACTTCACGGGCTTATATCTCGGTAAGTACTGGCCCTAAAATGATTTTTTTTAGCCTATCCTATTTATAAAAATGTGCTCTTAATTTTTAGAAAAAAAAAAAAATTTTTTTCAAAATATTCGGTCACTTTCGCGAGTGAACGTATATCTACGTGTGGACAGTTTAAGGGTTAAGTAATGTTCTCAGTTTAAGTAATGTTCTCAGTTTAAGTAATGTTCTCAGTAACCAATATTCTGACTGGTATAATAAAATTGGCAAACTGGAATGTACACAGCTCAAGAGCAATGCAAATTTTTCTTTAAGCATAATACAGTAATGCTGACAGTCTGAAGCCAATCAGAAGGGGCATCTTCTAGTTACTGCATGGTATCTAATAATCTGCACATTTTTAATTATGCTATACTGGCAAACTTCATCCCACACATCTATAAGGAACTTTCCTTCGGGTTAGCTGCACCATTGCTGCAAGTTTTAAAATGTTCGGAAGAGGTATTCTCAAGTTACTGCACAGAAAATTAAGCCACCAAGGTTTTAATATAAAACTGTAAAAATAATAGGTAGTAGGTTGGTAGACAGCAACCACCCAGAGAGGTACTACCGTCCTGCCAGGTGACTGTGAAACAGAAACCTGAAACTGTTTTACATGATGGTAGGATTGCTGGTGTCTTTTTCTGTCTCATAAACACGCTGGATAACAGGTATATCTAGCTACTTCTACTTACACTTTAGGTCACACTACACAGGCATGCACATGCATATATATACATACACACATCTAGGTTTTTCTTCTTTTTCTTAATAGCTCTTGTTCTTTTTTATTTTCTCTATTGTCCATGGGGAAGTGGAAAAGAATCTTTCCTCTGTAAGCCATGCGTGTCGTATGAGGCGACTAAAATGCTGGGAGCAATGGGCTAGTAACCCCTTCTCCTGTACACATTTACTAAAAAAGAGAAGAAGAAAAACTTTATAAAACTGGGTTGTTTGAATGTGCATGGATGTAGTGCGGATAATAAGAAAGAGATGATTGCTGATGTTATGAATGAAAAGAAGTTGGATGTCCTGGCCCTAAGCGAAACAAAGCTGAAAGGGGTAGGCGAGTTTCAGTGGGGAGAAATAAATGGGATTAAGTCAGGAGTATCTGAGAGAGTTAGAGCTAAGGAAGGGGTAGCAATAATGTTGAAGGATCAGTTATGGAAGGAGAAGAGGGAATATAAATGTGTAAATTCAAGGATTATGTGGATTAAAATAAGGGTCGGATGCGAAAAGTGGGTCATAATAAGCGTGTATGCACCTGGAGAAGAGAGGAGTGTAGAGGAGAGAGAGATTTTGGGAGATGTTAAGCGAATGTATAGGAACTTTTGAACCAAGTGAGAGAGTAATTGTGGTAGGGGACCTAAATGCTAAAGTAGGAGAAACATGTAGAGAGGGTGTGGTAGGTAAGTTTGGGGTGCCAGGTGTAAATGATAATGGGAGCCCTTTGATTGAACTTCGTATAGAAAGGGGTTTAGTTATAGGTAATACATATTTTAAGAAAAAGAGGATAAATAAGTATACAAGATATGATGTAGGGCGTAATGACAGTAGTTTGTTGGACTATGTATTGGTAGATAAAAGACTGTTGAGTAGACTTCAGGATGTACATGTTTATAGAGGGGCCACAGATATATCAGATCACTTTTTAGTTATAGCTACAGTGGGAGTAAAGGTAGATGGGATACAAGGAAAATAGAAGCAGTAAGTAAGAGTGAGGTGAAGGTTTATAAACTAAAAGAGGAGGCAGTTAGGGTAAGATATAAACAACTATTGGAGGATAGATGGGCTAGTGAGAGTGTAGGCAATGGGGTCGAAGATGTATGGGGTAGATTTAAAAATGTAGTGTTAGAGTGTTCAGCAGAAGTTTGTGGTTACAGGCGAGTGGGTGCGGAGGAAGAAGAGCGATTGGTGGAATGATGATGTAAAGAGAGTAGTAAGGGAGAAAAAGTTAGCATATGAGAGGTTTTAAAAAGTAGAAGTGATGCAAGGAGGGAAGAGTATATGGAGAGAAAAAGAGAGGTTAAGAGAGTGGTGAAGCAAATGTAAAAAGAGAGCAAATGAGAGAGTGGGTGAGATGTTATCAACAAATTTTGTTGAAAATAAGAAAAAGTTTTGGAGTGATATTAATAAGTTGAGGAAGCCTAGGGAACAAATTGATTTGACAGTTAAAAATAGGAGAGGAGAGTTATTAAATGGAGAGTTAGAGGTATCGGGAAGATGGAGGGAATATTTTGAGGAGTTGTTAAATGTTGATGAAGACAGGGAAGCTGTGATTTCGTGTATAGGGCAAGGAGGAATAACATCTTGTAGGAGTGTGGAAGAGCCAGTTGTGGTGTGGGGGAAGTTCGTGAGGCAGTGGGTAGAATGAAAGGGGGTAAGGCAGCTGGGATTGATGGGATAAAGATAGAAATGTTAAAAGCAGGTGGGGATATAGTTTTGGAGTGGTTAGTGCTATTATTTAATAAATGTATGGAAGAGGGTAAGGTACCTAGGGATTGGCAGAGAGCGTGTATTGTTCCTTTGTATAAAGGCAAAGGGGACAAAAGAGAGTGCAAAAATTATAGGGGAATAATTCTGTTGAGTCCTGTAATTGTTTTACATGATGGTAGGATTGCTGGTGTCTTTTTTCTGTCTCATAAACATGCAAGATTTCGGGTACATCTTGCTACTTCTACTTACACTTAGGTCACACTACACATTCATGTACAAGCATATATATACACACCCCTCTGGGTTTACTTCTATTTTCTTACTAGTTCTTGTTCTTATTTCCTCTTATCTCCATGGGGAAGTGGAACAGAATTCTTCCTCCGTAAGCCATGCGTGTCGTAAGAATGACTAAAATGCCAGGAGCAAGGGGCTAGTAACCCCTTCTCCTGTATATATTACTAAATGTAAAAGGGGAAACTTTCGTTTTTCATTTTGGGCCACCCCGCTTCGGTGGGAAACGGCCGACGTGTTGAAAGAAGAAAGAAGTCTGTTGAGTGTACCTGGTAAAGTGTATGGTAGAGTTATTATTGAAAGAATTAAGAGTAAAACAGAAAGCAGGATAGCAGATGAACAAGAGGGCTTTAGGAAAGGTAGGGGGTGTGTAGACCAAGTGTTTACAGTGAAACATATAGGTGAACAGTATTTGGATAAGGGTAAAGAGGTTTTTGTGGCATTTATGGATTTGGAAAAGGCGTATGATAGGGTAGATAGGGGGGCAATGTGGCAGATGTTGCAGGTGTATGGAATAGGAGGTAGGTTACTGAAAGCAGTGAAGAGTTTTTATGAGGATAGTGAGGCTCAGGTTAGAGTGTGTAGGAGGGAGGGGGACTATTTCTCAGTAAAAGTGGGCCTTAGACAAGGATGTGTGATGTCACCGTGGTTGTTCAATATATTTATAGATGGGGTTGTAAGAGAAGTGAATGCGAGGGTCTTGGCAAGAGGTGTGGGGTTAAAAGATAAAGAATTAAATACAAAGTGGGAGTTGTCACAGTTGCTTTTTGCTGATGACACTGTGCTTTTGGGAGATTCTGAAGAGAAGTTGCAGAGGTTGGTGGATGAATTTGGTAGGGTGTGTAAAAGAAGAAAATTTAAAGTGAATATAGGAAAGAGTAAGGTGATGAGGATAACAAAAAGATTAGGTGACGAAAGATTGGATATCAGATTGGAGGGAGAGAGTATGGAGGAGGTGAATGTATTCAGATATTTGGGAGTGGACATGTCAGCAGATGGGTCTATGAAGGATGAGATGAATCATAAAATTGATGAGGGAAAAAGGGTGAGTGGAGCACTTCGGAGTCTGTGGAGACAAAGAACTTTGTCCATGGAAGTAAAGAAGGGAATGTATGAGAGTATAGTTATACCAACACTCTTATATGGGTGTGAAGCATGGGTGATGAATGTTGCAACGAGGAGAAGGCTGGAGGCAGTGGAGATGTCATGTCTGAGGTCAATGTGTGGTGTGAATATAATGCAGAGAATTCGGAGTTTGGAAATTAGGAGGTGCGGGATTACCAAAACTATTATCCAGAGAGCTGAGGAGGGGTTGTTGAGGTGGTTCGGACATGTAGAGAGAATGGACCGAGACAGAATAACTGCGAGAGTGTATAAATCTGTAGTCGAGGGAAGGCGGGGTAGGGGTCGGCCTAGGAAAGGTTGGAGGGAGGGGGTAAAGGAAGTTTTGTGTGCGAGGGGCTTGAACTTTCAGCAAGCATGTGTGAGCGTATTTGATAGGAGTGAATGGAGACAAATGGTTTTTAATACTTGACGTGCTGTTGGAGTGTGAGCAAAGTAACATTTATGAAGGGATTCAGGGAAACCGGCAGGCCGGACTTGAGTCCTGGAGATGGGAAGTACAGTGTCTGCACTCTGAAGGAGGGGTGTTAATGTTGCAGTTTTATAACTGTAGTGTAAAGCACCCCTCTGGCAAGACAGTGATGGAGTGAATGATGATGAAAGTTTTTCTTTTTCGGGCCACCCTGCCTTGGTGGGAATCGGCCGATGTGTTAATAAAAAAAAATAACATGTACACAACCCAATAACAATTTAAATTTTGCTCTAGGATACACCATCCATGAGGCACAAAAATGCAAGAGGTTAAGAAAAAAATTGGCTGCAGTTGAGTAAAAGTGGTTTATAGAAAACAATGATCTACTGTGTTACTGCAATATATGTAGTGAAAGGGCTAATATCCTTAAAATTAAGACCATACACAATTTTTTTAAACAGTCACCTCTCTAATTATTTTTTAAATCCCTTATATAAATGTCAAAAATAAAAAAATAAAAAAACATGTAAATTAGGTTTAAAAGAGTGGAAATATTGTATTACCTGAAGTAAGTCGGAGCTGCTCCAGAACACCTAGCTGCCAGCCACATCTTTTGCTTATCAGGTGGCTGTGTGGTCATGAAAACATTGTTTTCCTGTATACCTGAAATTATGGGAAACTTAAGTGTTAACTTCAGTCTACATTAAGGTGAAGAATATCACACAATATATCTGTAATAAGATGTATATATAATAAGATGTATATATCTGTAATAAGTAGTGACCAATTAGCACCTCTGACCCATTAAACCGTAAATTAAAACTGATATAAATCTGATATTATTATTACTACCATAAAATTTGAAAATAAACAGTCAAAGGCATCCCAGGAGTGCAAAAACTTCAAATAAGGAGGAGGACAATGAATAGCACAAACAGTAACAAGCAAGGTCAGACTATGCCATATCATAATTCCATATGCCAACTTTACTACAGTGGACCCCCGAATAACGAACACCCTGGAAATCGTACAATTATGTAAGTATAATATCGTAAGTGCTTGTGGAAGTGTATTTTTGGGGGTCTGAAATAGACTAACCTACGCGACATTATTCCTTAACCCTTTGACTGTCGCAACCCTCAATCCTGAGTGCCATTCTGTTGTCGAAAAATATTCGAAAAAAAAAATTATTTGTCTTGTCAAAATGTTAAGATTATTTTTCTGATTGTTTTTATCCTAAAAACAGATTTTTGCCATCAATACTTACCGAGATATGGAGGTGTAAAGTTGGCAGAAAATGAGCCGCGTATGGCAACAGCGGCGACTGCCGCTCAGTAAACATTTGTTTACTTCCATTTGTAGATTTCTTGTTTTTTTTCACTATTTTCTTTTTTACGTAACTTATGTGGCCTGTGAGACCAAGGTAAGGTGCAATGTATATATATACATTCGTTGTATGCAACACAATAATAGCATAAACATTAGTATCTTTATATTGTTTACAAAACTTGTTTACACAAATGAACAATACAAAAAAATCTTTATTACTATTGTTCTATAATATATATACAAATGTGCAGTCACTGGACATGTTCATAGACATTCTGCAGCTTGTGGAACTCTTTGAAACATGGTTCCATGCACAGTGGTGTTTTACATTCCTCACACATAAAACGAGTGTATCTGCATTTTTGTGGGCATTTTTTTGTATATACACATCTCTTCTGAGCAGCTTTCTTCAAAGTAGTAGCAAGCAGTTGTGTTAGGTAGTTATCCTAGGTTGATGGTCGTCTGGGTCGTCATTCCTTCCTTCCTTCCTTCTTACATTCCTTCCTTCCTTCCCCTTCCTACATGCCTACCTTCCTTCCTTCCTTCCTTCCTACCTACCTACCTACCTTTCTTCCTTACTACCTTTCATTTCGTCCTTCCTTTCTTCCTTCTGGTTTCTATATACACACATAGTCACTGGACATGTGCCTAGAACTGCTATAAGCTTCTGGAAGCTGGTTATTGTGTCTGGGTCATCATTCCGACCTTCCTTCCTTCCTACATTCCTTCTAACCTTCCTTCCTACATTCCTTCCTTCCTTTCATCTCGTCCTTCCTTTCTTCCTTCCATCTGGTTTCTATATATACGCATATATAATCACTGGACACTTCATAGAATTGCTATTAGCTTCTGGAAGCTGGTTGTTGTTTCTGGGTCGTCATTCCTTCCTTCCTTCCTGCCTACCTTCCTTCCTGCCTTCCTTCCTGCCTTCCTTTCTACCTTCCCTCCTGCCTTCTTTCCTGCATTCCTTCCTACCTTCCTTCCTTCCAACCTTCCTTCCTACATGCCTTCCTACATTCCTTCCTTCCTACATTCCTTCCTTCCTACATTCCTACCTTCCTTCCTTCCTACCTTCCTTCCTTTCATACCGTCCTTCCTTTCTTTCATCTCCTTCCTTCTGGTTTCTATATATACACATATATAGTCACTGGACACTTCATAGAACTGACATTTAGCTTCTGGAAGCTGGTTGTTGCGAGTGTGTGGACTTGTAAATATGCTGAGTCAGGGTGAGGCTGCTGTCAAAATGACATATTATACCACCACTCACCTGTCAAAACCCATGGGGTCCCAAGCTCTTCTTCCCCACAGTCCTTCCTACTTACTTACGTACCTACTTACGTACCTACTTATGTACCTACTTACTTACCTACTTACTTACCTACTTGCTTACCTACTTACTACTTACCTACTTACTTATCTACTTGCCTACCTACTTACCTACCTACTTACTTGCCTACCTACTTACTTACCTACCTACCAACCATTGCTATTGTTCTATAATATATATACACATACAGTGGTACCCCGACTTACGATGGTCCCCAAACTCACCCTTTTATGTAAGTTTATTTTTTTAAATGCTTTTGTAAGTGTAATTTTGGGGGTCTAAAAGGACTAGTCTATTTTACATCATTCCTTATGGGGATAAATTCGTTTGGTAATGGCACTTGAACAGCATTCTTGAATGAAAAAATATCATAAGTCGGGGTACCACTGTATATAATGACTGGACACTTTCCATCAACTTCCCTTAGCGCTTGAAGTTGTGTGTGTGTGGACATATAAATTTGCTGAGTCAGGGTAAGCCAGCTGTCAAAATGACATATTATACCATTACTCACCACCCTCACTGCTGTCAACCTGTCAACACAAAAGGGGACCCATGTCTTCCCCACAACCTCCTTCCTAGCTTCCTTTCTTCCTTCATTCCTTTCTTACTTATTTCCTTCCTTCCTCTCGTCTCTTCCTTCCTTCCTCTCATCTCTTCCTTCCTGCCTTCCTTTCTTCCTTCATTCATTCCTTCCTTTTTTTCATCCTTCCTTTCTTACTTTTGTTCCTTCCTTCCTCTCATCTCTCCTTCCTTTCTTTCTTCTTTCCTTCTTTTCCTCCTTCCTTCTTTACTTCCTTTCATCTCTTCTTTCCTTCCTTCCTTTCATCTCTTCTTTCCTTCCTTCCTTTCATCTCTTCTTTCCTTCCTTCCTTCCTTTCATCTCTTCTTTCCTTCCTTCCTTCCTCTCATCTCTTCCTTCCTTACTTTCTTTCTTTTTTCCTTCCTTCCTTCTGGTATCCTGGGCATTGCTTTCGGTCACAAACTCCTCAAAACCATGAAATTCATCTTCAGAGACACTTCCATCTGTGCTAGAGCTATCATTGAGGAAGAGAAGAGTCCCAGATGTGCCACGGAATCAGATAATTCTTACCGCTAGGGATGCTGAACAAGGACTACTGAAATGGCGTTCCCACACTGCACCACTGGCTGCCCGATTTTTTTTATACTGCGCACACTGACCACACAGACCCATTCTCTCACATGTAGGCCTACCAGCTTTCTCCTGTTTGATTTGAGGCCGCTAGAATTTAGGCGTATAGATACGTCCGAAACAGTGGCTCGTAAGACGTATATATACGACCGAAACAGTCAAAGGGTTAAGGAAGTAAATTCATTCGGTAATGGCATTTGAGCAGGCTTCTGGAATGAAGTTTTTACGTTACTCGGGGGTCCACTGTATAGGTAACTACAAACTACCTTTACACTGGTAAATAAATAACTATTATCAAGTTTTTCTATGCAAGTCAGTGTCGAGGAAAAATAAAGTAACAGAATACAGTGGTACCTCGACTTACGATATTTTTTCATTCCAGAATGCTGTTCAAGTGTCATTACCAAACGAATTTATCTCCTTAAGAAATGTTGTAAAATAGACTAGTCCTTTTAGACCCCCAAAATTACACTTACAAAAGCATTTAAAAAAATAAACTTACATACAAGGGTGAGTTTGGGGACCATCGTAAGTCGAGGTACCACTGTATTCCTAAATAAAACAATGAGGGGTCAAGAGCTCAAACTAGATGTGTTAAAAGTTCCTGGAAGCATCTTTTGATTGATCCAAGCAGTGTTTCAACCAACCTAACATAAAACTCACCTAAAACACTCATTGGAGACTCGTAATTGCGGAAGAGATGCAAATCAGGTGGAAGTCGATCAGCCATTGTTGAGGTTATCATGACTCTTGGAGATTTGATACTGCTCATCATTGTATCCTCACCAAACTCCTTCATTAAAATTTCCTCCAATGGACCTGCCTCATAGGGCCGTCCACCAACAAACACTTTTTCCTTCAAGTTATAATAAAGTGACTGTACATCTTGCACAGATTTTCCTTTAAAAGAAGTTAAGATAAGTATGTTAACACTCAATATCACATTATGATGTTACAAAAATATTAATAAATATTCTTGATTAACATACAGAATATGTAAACTATGAAAAAAAATCACAATTTTGTTACTAATATGAAATGTTCACTTATATAATGTAACAGCAAGAGTTCTCTTGGTCACTCACAGAGGACACAATTTTTAATAATGCACATTATTTCATCCATCAGTCATCACCAACATTGATGCAGTAGAAATTAGTTGCCATTTTACCATTTTACATAAAAAATACAGTGGTACCCCGAGTTTCATACAGCTCCAAACTCAAACAATTATAAGAACATAAGAACATAAGAGGTACTACCATCCTGCCAGGTGACTGTGAAACAGAAACCTGAAACTGTTTTACATGATGGTAGGATTGCTGGTGTCTTTTTTCTGTCTCATAAACATGCAAGATTTCAGGTACGTCTTGCTACTTATACTTACACTTAGGTCACACTACGCAAACATGTACACGTTTATTGTATACACACTCATCTGAGTTTTCTTTGATTTTATCTTAATAGTTCTTGTTCTTATTGCTTTTCCCTTTCATATCCATGGGGAAGTGGAATAAGAATCTTTCCTCCGTAAGCCATGCGTGTTGTAAAAGTCAACTAAAATGCCGGGAACAATGGGCTAGTAACCCCTTTTCCTGTATAGCTTACTAAAAGAAGAAGAAGAAAATCGTCAAAGTGGGATGTTTGAATGTGCGTGGATGTTGTGCGAATGATAAGAAAGAGATGATTGTAGATGTTATGAATGAAAAGAAGCTGGATGTCCTGGCTTTAAGTGAGACAAAGCTGAAGGGGGTAGGAGAGTTTCAGTGGGGAGAAATAAATGGGATTAGATCAGGGGTTTCAAATAGAGTTAGAGCTAAAGAAGGAGTGGCAATAATGTTGAATAATCAGTTATGGCAGGTAAAGAAGGAATATAAATGTATAAATTCAAGGATTATGTGGAGTAAAATAAAGGTTGGATGTGAAAAGTGGGTTATAGTAAGTGTTTATGCACCTGGAGAAGAGAGAAGTGTAGAGAGAGAGAGAGATTTTGGGAAATGTTGAGTGAGTGTGTGGGAGTTTTCAACCAAGTGAGAGAGTAATTGTGGTTGGGGATCTTAATGCTAAAGTGAGTAAAAATGTTGTGGATGGAGCAGTAGGTAAATTTGGGGTGCCAGGGGTAAATGTAAATGGGGAGCCATTAATTGAGCTATGTGTAGAAAGAGGTTTGGTAATAAGTAATACATATTTTATGAAAAAGAGGATAAATAAATATACAAGGTATGATATAGCACGTAAGGAAAGTAGTTTGTTGGATTATGTATTGGTGGATAAAAGGTTGATGAGTAGGCTTCAGGATGTACATGTTTATAGAGGGGCAACGGATATATCAGATCATTATTTGGTTGTAGCTACAGTTAGAGTAAAAGGTAGATGGGACAAAAGAAAATGGCAACAGCAAGTAAGAGAGAGGTAAAAGTGTATAAACTAAGGGAGGAGGAAGTTAGGGTGAGATATAAGAACTATTGGCAGAAAGGTGGGCTAGTGCAAGTAGGAGTAGTGGGGGTTGAAGAGAGTTGGGATAGTTTTAAAAATGCAGTATTAGAATGTGGGGCAGAAGTTTGTGGTTATAGGAGGGTGGGTGCAGGAGGAAAGAGGAGTGAGTGGTGGAATGAAGAAGTAAAGGGTGTGATAAAAGAGAAAAAGGTAGCTTATGAGAGGTTTTTACAAAACAGAAGTGTTAGTAGAAGAGCAGAGTATATGGAGAGTAAAAGAAAGGTGAAGAGAGTGGTGAGAGTGTGCAAAAGAAGAGCGGATGAAAGAACGGAGAGGCTCTGTCAAGAAATTTTGCTGAAAACAAGAAAAATTTTTGGAGTGAGATAAACAAGGTAAGAAAGCCTAGGGAACGAATGGATTTGTCAGTTAAAAACAGAGTAGGGAGTTAGTAGATGGGGAGCTGGAGGTATTGGGTAGATGGCGGGAATATTTTGAGGAACTTTTAAATGTTGATGAAAAGAGGGAGGCGATAATTTCATGTACTGGCCAGGAGGTACAACATCGTTTAGGAGTGAAGAAGAGCAGGATGTGAGTGTGGGGGAGGTGCGTGAGGCATTACGTAGAATGAAAGGGGTAAAGCAGCAGGAATTGACGGAATCATGACAGAAATGTTAAAAGCAGGGGGATATAGTGCTGGAGTGGTTGGTATTTTTGTTTAATAAATGTATGAAAGAGGGGAAGGTACCTAGGGATTGGCAGTGAGCATGTATAGTTCCTTTATATAAAGGGAAGGGGGATAAAAGAGAGTGTAAAAATTATAGGGGAATAAGTTTACTGAGTATACCAGGTAAAGTGTATGGCAGGGTTATTATTGAAAGAATTAGAGGTAAGACAGAGAGTAGGATTGCAGATGAGCAAGGAGGCTTTAGAATGGGTAGGGGATGTGTAGATCAAGTGTTTACAGTGAAGCATATATGTGAACAGTATTTAGATAAAGGTAGAGAAGTTTTTATTGCATTTATGGATTTAGAAAAGGCATATGATAGAGTGGATAGGGGAGCAATGTGGCAAATGTTGCAAGTGTATGGAATAGGTAGTAAGTTACTGAAGGCTGTAAAGAGTTTTTATGAGGATAGTGAGGCTCAGGTTAGGGTGTGTAGGAGAGAGGGAGATTACTTCCCGGTAAAAGTAGGTCTTAGACAGGGATGTGTGATGTCACCATGGTTGTTTAATATATTTATAGATGGGGTTGTAAAAGAAGTAAATGCTAGGGTGTTGGGGAGAGGGTGGGATTAAATTTTGGAGAATTAAATGCAAATGGGAGTTGACACAGTTACTTTTTGCTGATGATACTGTGCTTATGGGAGATTCTAAAGAAAAGTTGCAAAGGTTAGTGGACGAGTTTGGGAGAGTGTGAAAGGTAGAAAGTTGAAAGTGAACATAGATAAGAGTAAGGTGATGAGGGTATCAACGATTTAAATAAAGAAAAATTGGATATCACATTGGAGAGAGGGATTATGGAAGAAGTAAATGTTTTCAGATATTTGGGAGTTGATGTGTCAGCGGATGGATTTATGAAGGATGAGGTTAACCATAGAATTGATGAAGGAAAAAAGGTGAGTGGTGCATTGAGGTATCTGTGGAGACAAAAACGTTATCCATGGAGGCAAAGAAGGGAATGTACGAAAGTATAGTGGTACCAACACTCTTATATGGGTGTGAAGCATGGGTTGCAAATGCTGCAGCGAGGAGGAGGCTGGAGGCAGTGGAGATGTCCTGTCTAAGGGCAATGTGTGGTGTAAATATTATGCAGAAAATTCGGAATGTGGAAATTAGGAAAAGGTGTGGAGTTACTAAAAGTATTTGTCAGAGGGCTGAAGAGGGGTTGTTGAGGTGGTTTGGTCATTTAGAGAGAATGGATCAAAGTAGAATGACTTGGAGAGCGTATAAATCTGTAGGGAAGGAAGGCGGGGTAGGGTCGTCCTAGAAAAGGTTGGAGGGAAGGGGTAAGAGGTTTCGTGGGCGAGGGCTTGGACTTCCAGCAAGCATGTGTGAGCGTGTTAGATAGGAGTGAATGGAGACGAATGGTTTTTGGGACATGACGATCTGTTGGAGTGTGAGCAGGGAAACATTGTGTGAAGGGATTCAGGGAAACCAGTTAATTGATTTAGTTGGACTTGAGTCCTGGAAATGGGAAGTACAATGCCTGCACTTTAAAGGAGGGGTCTGAGATAGTGACAGCTGGGAGGGACATATTCTCAGCTGTCGTATCTGAGCTCCTCTGCAAAGACAGTGATTATGTATGAGTGTGGTGAAAGTGTTGAATGATGATGAGTTTTTTCTTTTTGGGGATTTTCTTTCTTTTTGGGTCACCCTGCCTCGGTGGGAGACGGCCGACTTGTTGAAAAAAAAAAAAAAAAAAAAAAAAAAAAGAACATAAGAAAGGAGGAACACTGCAGCAGGCCCGTTGGCCCATACTAGGCAGGTCCTTCACATTCCATCCCACTAACAGAATATTTGTTCAACCTAATTTTCAATGCTACCCAAGAAATAAGCTTTGATAATTTTTTTACTCATGTGCAATTCCCACTCAAATCCAACCCCTTTCACTCATGAATTTATCCAACCTAAATTTAAAACTACCCAAGGTCCTTGCTTCAATAACCCTACTAGGCAGACTGTTCCACTCATCAACTACCCTATTTCCAAACCAATACTTTCCTATATCCTTTCTAAATCTAAACTTATGTAACTTGAATCCATTATTGCGGGTTCTCTCTTGGAGAGATACCCTCAAGACCTTATTTATATCCCCTTTGTTAATACCCATTTTCCACTTGTATACCTCGATCATGTCTCCCCTCATTCTACGTCTTACAAGTGAATGTAATTTAAGTTTCTTCAATCTTTCTTCGTAAGGAAGATTTCTAATGCTATGTATTAATTTAGTCATTCTACGCTGAATGTTTTCTAACGAATTTATGTCCATTCTGTAATATAGAGACCAGAACTGAGCTGCGTAATCTAGGTGAGGCCTTACTAATGATGTATAAAGCTGTAATATAACCTCTGGACTTCTGTTGCTAACACTTCTTGATATAAATCCCAGTAATCTATTTGCCTTATTACGTACGCTTAGGCATTGCTGTCTTGGTTTAAGGTTGCTGCTTACCATCACCCCCAAGTCCTTCTCTAATCTGTATGGCTAAGTTC
>WNWK01036414.1:0-19177 GCA_009830355.1 Cherax destructor | reverse complement strand
AAGTAAAAGGAATTATTGGATGAAAGGCAGTACTAGGTATTTATTTGCTGGGAACTATTTCAAGAGAATATATAAATGGGGATTAAATTAAATGGACAGATAGTAAATATGATATAAAATTAACTTAGAAGCAAGATTTGATTTATATTATAAAGTTGAAGCAAGTAATAGCACTAAAAGTAAAGTACATAGTGTATGAGGTAGTTGGTACTAGCTAGTATAAAGTTAGTACAAAAATTTCACAAAGTAGTAGTAACATACACTAATACACCACACATATATTATGTGTTGAGGACAATAGGCTAATCAGTAATGGTAATGTCAGCTTGTCTAAGGAAGTTGGTGAGATCACGTTCGTTTGATATAGAAAATTGCTGACCTGTTGATACTTTTCGAACTAGTATTTTCCCATCACGAGCGAAGCACTGATGGATTTTGTTCTCTCTTTTGTCCCCTTTGCCTTTATACAAAGGAACAATACATGCTCTCTGCCAATCCCTAGGTACCTTACCCTCTTCCATACATTTATTAAATAATAGCACCAACCACTCCAAAACTATATCTCCACCTGCTTTTAACATTTCTATCTTTATCCCATCAATCCCAGCTGCCTTACCCCCTTTCATTCTACCCACTGCCTCACGAACTTCCCCCACACTCACAACTGGCTCTTCCACACTCCTACAAGATGTTATTCCTCCTTGCCCTATACACGAAATCACAGCTTCCCTGTCTTCATCAACATTTAACAACTCCTCAAAATATTCCCTCCATCTTCCCAATACCTCTAACTCTCCATTTAATAACTCTCCTCTCCTATTTTTAACTGTCAAATCCATTTGTTCCCTAGGCTTCCTCAACTTATTAATCTCACTCCAAAACTTTTTCTTATTTTAAACAAAATTTCTTGATAACATCTCACCCACTCTCTCATTTGCTCTCTTTTTACATTGCTTCACCACTCTCTTAACCTCTCTTTTTCTCTCCATATACTCTTCCCTCCTTGCATTACTTCTACTTTGTAAAAACCTCTCATATGCTAACTTTTTCTCCCTTACTACTCTCTTTACATCATCATTCCACCAATCGCTCTTCTTCCCTCCCGCACCCACTCGCCTGTAACCACAAACTTCTGCTGAACACTCTAACATTACATTTTTAAATCTACCCCATACATCTTCGACCCCATTGCCTACATTCTCACTAGCCCATCTATCATCCAATAGTTGTTTATATCTTACCCTAGCTGCCTCCTCTTTTAGTTTATAAACCTTCACCTCTCTCTTACTTACTGCTGCTATTTTCCTTGTATCCCATCTACCTTTTACTCCCACTGTAGCTATAACTAAAAAGTGATCTGATATATCTGTGGCCCCTCTATAAACATGTACATCCTGAAGTCTACTCAACAGTCTTTTATCTACCAATACGTAGTCCAACAAACTACTGTCATTACGCCCTACATCATATCTTGCATACTTATTTATCCTCTTTTTCTTAAAATATGTATTACCTATAACTAAACCCCTTTCTATACAAAGTTCAATCAAAGGGCTCCCATTATCATTTACACCTGGCACCCCAAACTTACCTACCACACCCTCTCTACATGTTTCTCCTACTTTAGCATTTAGGTCCCCTACCACAATTACTCTCTCACTTGGTTCTAAAGTTCCTATACATTCGCTTAACATCTCCTAAAATCTCTCTCTCTCCTCTACACTCCTCTCTTCTCCAGGTGCATACACGCTTATTATGACCCACTTTTCACATCCGACCCTTATTTTAATCCACATAATCCTTGAATTTACATATTTATATTCCCTCTTCTCCTTCCATAACTGATCCTTCAACATTATTGCTACCCCTTCCTTAGCTCTAACTCTCTCAGATACTCCTGACTTAATCCCATTTATTTCTCCCCACTGAAACTCGCCTACCCCCTTCAGCTTTGTTTCGCTTAGGGCCAGGACATCCAACTTCTTTTCATTCATAACATCAGCAATCATCTCTTTCTTATCATCTGCACTACATCCACGCACATTCAAACAACCCAGTTTTATAAAGTTTTTCTTCTTCTAATTTTTAGTAAATGTGTACAGGAGAAGGGGTTACTAGCCCATTGCTCCCGGCATTTTAGTCGCCTCATACGACATGCATGGCTTACGGAGGAAAGATTCTTTTCCACTTCCCCATGGACAATAGAGAAAATAAAAAGAACAAGAGCTATCAAGAAAAAGAAGAAAAACCTAGATGTGTGTATGTATACATATGCATGTGCATGCCTGTGTAGTGTGACCTAAAGTGTAAGTAGAAGTAGCTAGATATACAGTGGTACCTCGACTTACGATATTAATCCGTCAGAGAGGGCATATTTTAAGGCGAAACAATCGTTACACGAATCAATTTTTCCCATAAGAAATAATGGAAATAAATTTAATCCGTCCAAGACTTCCAAAAGTAGTTAAATAAAATATTTTTTAGAACTTTTTGACATTAAATAATACACAATTTAATGAATAATACCTAAATACACATGTAAATATTGTACAATAACATGTCACTTACATTTATTGAAGAGTTGTTGATGTGTGGAGGACGGGAGGAGGGGAGATGGTGGAGTAGTATGCTAGTGTTTGGAAGGGGAATCCCCTTCCATTAACACTGCAGGTACAAAGTTCTTTTCTGGGGTTACTGGCCTTTTTCTTTGAATGCTACACTCCCTGCATGAATGCTACTCCCTGCATGAATGCTACACTCCATGCATCCTTGCTACACTCCATGCATCCTTGCTACACTCCCTGCATCCTTGCTACACTCCCTGCATCCTTGCTACACTCCCTGCATCCTTGCTACACTCCCTGCATCCTTGCTCCCTCCCTGCATCCTTGCTACACTCCCTGCATCCTTGCTACACTCCCTGCATCCTTGCTACACTCCCTGCATCCTTGCTACACTCCCTGCATCCTTGCTACACTCCCTGCATCCTTGCTACACTCCCTGCATCCCTGCTACACTCCCTGCATCCCTGCTACACTCCCTGCATCCCTGCTACACTCCCTGCATCCCTGCTACACTCCCTGCATCCCTGCTACACTCCCTGCATCCCTGCTACACTCCCTGCATGCCTGCTACACTCCCTGCATAAATGCTACACTCCCTGCATAAATGCTACACTCCCTGCATAAATGCTACACTCCCTGCATGAATGCTTCACTCCCTGCACATTCTTTACCACAGGCTTGGCACTAGGAGCTTTCTTGGGGCCCATGGTGGCTTATTTAGCAGTTGCAAGCACTAAAAACAGTGGAATAATGACAATATACTGGTATGAATGCGTGGGTGTGGGTGGGTGGTTGCTCTCACTTGTAAACAATAGCACACTGACGCTCCCTGGAGTGCGCGCTCAGCTGGGCGCCAAGCGGACACGTCCGGTACGAATGTCGTTACACGAAGCAAACATCGTTAATCGCAATAAATTTTTTTACGTTATAAATATCGGTACTCGAAAATAACGTAAGATGACAGCATCGTAACACGGGGTATGACTGTACCTATTATCCAGCGTGTTTATGAGACAGAAAAAAGACACCAGCAATCCTACCATCATGTAAAACAGTTTCAGGTTTCTGTTTCACAGTCACCTGGCAGGACGGTAGTACCTCCCTGGGTGGTTGCTGTCTACCAACCTACTACCTTAATAAAAGTAATATAATAAAAGTAATATAATGGTAAAAGTTGAAATTATCTTATAGGAAAATAACATTGAGTATTTTTGAAAGTAATACAGTATAATAGAACATAATAGTAAAAATGGAAATTTTCTTGTAGGAAAATAACATTGAGTATTTTTTGAGTATGAGTATTTAGTTAAAGGTGAGTATGTGGTTTTTGAGAAGGGTCTTAAAATGATTTTCAGACAAGGTTATTTTAGTATTTACTGGTAATGAATTCCAGATTCTGGGGCCCTTTATGTGCATAGAATTTTTACATAGGTTGATATGGACACTGGGTATATCAAAAAGTGATCTGTGCCTTGTGTTGTGGTCATGGGTCCTATTAAAGTTAGAGAGGAGAATTTTGAGCGGAGGGTTTATATTAGAGTGTAGTGTTCTATATATGTAGTAGGCACAAGAATAAGTGTGAATGTTCTTTATGGTGAGTAGTTTTAGGCTTTTGAATATTGGCGGAGTATGCTGTCTAGAGTGGGAATTTGTTATCATTCCGACTGCAGCCTTTTGTTGGGTTATGAGTGGTCTAAGGTGATTTACTGTTGTTGATCCCCATGCACAGATTCCATAGGTGAAATAAGGGTAGATGAGTGAGTGATATAGTGCAAAGAGAGCTGATTGAGGCACATAGTAGCGTATCTTTGATATTATGCTTACTGTCTTTGAGATTTTCTTGGAAATTTGTTGTATGTGTGTTTTGAATTTTAGGCTACTGTCAATGTGGATTCCTAGGAATTTTCCCTCTGTGAGTCTTGTGAGGGGTGAACCATTGAGCGTTATGTTAAGTGGAACATTTGTGGCTCTGTTTCTAAACTGTATGAAATAGGTCTTGTCAGTATTGAGAGTAAGCTTATTAGTCGTCATCCATGTTGATATTTTCTGTAATTCGGCATTGACGGTGTTGACCAGTATGACTGGATTTGTGTGAGAGAAGACATACGTTGTGTCATCTGGAAATAATATGGGTTTGAGTAGTTGTGATGCATTCGGTAGGTCGTTGATGTAAATGAGGAATAGGAGTGGCCCCAGGACACTTCCTTGAGGGACTCCGACTGTAATTTGTTGTGTGGAAGAGTTCGCTCCATTTGTGTACACGTATTGACTTCTGTTACTAAGGTATGACTTAAGGTAGTTGAGTGAGTGACCTCTAATACCATAGTAAATCATGGTCAACTGTATCAAAAGCTTTGTGTAGGTCAATGAAGATCCCTAGTGGGACTTCTTTCTTCTCAAGTGCGGTGTATATTAACTCTAGCATGTGTATAATGGCATCATTTATGATCTTGTTGGTCCTGAATCAAAACTGACAGGGGTTTAATACGTTGTGTGAGACGAGTTAGGAATAGATCTGTCTATGAATTAATTTTTCGAAGATATTAGAAAGCAGTGGTAAGTTAGATATTGGTCTATAATTATTCAAGACTGTTTGATCACCTCCTTTGTGTATCGGGGTGACCCTTGCTATTTTAAGAATTGCTGGGAAGGTAGAGGTTTCAATGGATTTATTAAAGAGTGTTGCAATAATTGGTGACAGTACCTGTGAAGCTTTTTTCTACATAAAAGGTGGTAAGCTGTTTATGTCTCCTGTCTTGTTTTTAAGTGTGTTGATAATGAGCGAGACTTCTATTGGGTTGGTAGGAGCTAGGAATAGTGAATCCGGGTAGGTGTTTGTGAGGTAGTCTGTTGGACGGGTGTTCGAGCTTGGGATTTTACTCGCTAGATTCTTTCCTATGGTGGAGAAGAAAACATTAAGTCTGTTTGCTGTCTTAGTTGGTGAGAGTAGGGGTTCATCTGTTCTAATACAGATGGGAGTGTCAGTGATGATGACTTTCAAGGTTTTCAGGAGGTTGTGACTGAAACTAATAACCATAATACCGGTAATAGTGAGAGAAACCCAGATGACCCTCAACCTGCAACCTCTGGTGCTGGGCCGTCTTGTTCATATTCAGTTGTACCAGAACGAAAGAGGAAACTCGTATTTTCCCAAGTCCAGGACTCAGATGTGAGGAATGGTGATGATAATGGTAGTGAATATGAACTCCAAGCTCTTGAAAACAGTTCCAGTAGTGAGAGTGAAATGGAATATTCTCCAGTGAAGCGTCAGTATATACGACACTATATTCGCTCGGGTAGTGTGCCATATGCTATTCCAATGGCAAGGAGTACATCTCGGAGTACATCCCATGACTGTACAACAGGAACAGGTAGTGAAAATGAATAACAAAAAAGGCACAATACCGTGACTGGAACAATACACACACAACCCGCACATATAAAAGAGAGGAGCTTACGACGACGTTTCGGCCCGACTTGGACCATTTACAAAGTCACACTAACACACAGAGACAGAGGAAGGGTATTTATAGGCAGGCAGACAGGGGAGGGTACAAGAGAGTGGGGTAATGATGGAGTAGTGGAAGTAGTAGTAGTAGTAAAGGTAGTAGAAGAGACAGACATATGGGAAGGAGCACTGCAATGAGGCTAGCGGCCCGCAAGGGTGGAGAGGGAAGAAAAGCGCATAAAATGAAGGAAAATACAAGGCAAAAGAAAAGAAAGGAAAACCCATAGGAGAAAAAAGGAGAAGGGGGAAGAGAAGAAAGGGAAGGAATCAGGTTAAGTCACGGGTGTTCTGAAGTTTAGAGCATTTAACAATGTAATGAGAGAGGAAAGCATCAACAGAGAGAAAGCCAGGGCTAAGATTCATACAGGGAAAGTTGTGTATAAGGGAGGATTCAACCAGGCGGCGACTATGAAAGTTGGACGTAGGGTAGACAGTTTTAGCAGAAGACCAATCAATAGGATGACTGTGATCTCTGACATGACAGAAAAGAGCACTATTAGTGTCGGCAAGCCTAACACTATTTTTGTGCTCCTTGAGTCTGTCAGAAAGAGATCGGCCAGTTTCTCCGAAGTACTGAAGAGGACAGGAGGAGCAAGAAATAGAGTAGACACCAGGAGAATCTGTGGAGGGAGGGGAAGTATGAACTAGATTAGTGCGAAGAGTGTTAGTCTGACGAAAGGTAAGTTTGATGTCTAAGGAACGGAGAGAGTTGCTGAGATTAGAGAGACCAGAGATGTAGGGAAGGCAGAGGACTGGAGAGTTTTCTTTTGCCTTGTATTTTCCTTCATTTTATGCGCTTTTCTTCCCTCTCCACCCTTGCGGGCCGCTAGCCTCATTGCAGTGCTCCTTCCCATATGTCTGTCTCTTCTACTACCTTTACTACTACTACTACTTCCACTACTCCATCATTACCCCACTCTCTTGTACCCTCCCCTGTCTGCCTGCCTATAAATACCCTTCCTCTGTCTCTGTGTGTTAGTGTGACTTTGTAAATGGTCCAAGTCGGGCCGAAACGTCGTCGTAAGCTCCTCTCTTTTATATGTGCGGGTTGTGTGTGTAGTGAAAATGAAGATGATATTGTTGCAATTGGGATGAAAAATATGCGTGCATCTGGTGGTGGTAGAGGTGGTGCCAGCCGTGAGGCACCAGTAGTGTGCCATGGTGCTACCCACGCTGCTGACTCAGCTGAGCTACAACAAAGGCCACCCTCCCCCACCCACCCACCACACCAACCTGCACAACCACAACCTCTTCAACCACAACCTCTTCAACCACAACCACCTGTCAATATCCAGTACCCACCAGCAGACCGCACCTGGGATTGGCAGGAAGCTGACAATTTTACTCCCAATCCCCATCAGTTTGACAAAAATCAAAGTGGAATGCGGCCATCTTGTACACTTGGGAACAATGGCACTGAACTGGAATGTTTCGAGTTATTCTTTGATGAACCCCTGATGGAAATTATTGTCAGGGAAAGCAACACATATTTCGATTACACCATGGCCAACACAATACTTTCACCAAAATCACGCCTACACCAGTGGAAGGAGACAACTGTGGCTGAGATGTATCTTTTCTTTGCCACGATAATTCTTATGCCACATGTGTATAAGCACAGTATTACTGTATTACTGTACTGGTGTAGGCCTGTACACGCGTCCGTCTTGTTCCGTGTTTTTTCGTGTTTTTCGCGGTCTCCTCTACGTGCTAGAACCTTAAAACTGTGCCAGTGATCTTATAAGGTACATCTCTCCAGTGCTCGCAACAAACCAGGCAGAAAACAGTTATACAGAGTCAAAAACAAGGGAATTAGTGTGCCAGAACATAGTGCCATAAAGCCAGAGGGGAACTTAAGTGCCGTGTGAAATAACAAAACAGAACGTTTATTTGTCAGAGGAAGGAAAGTCTCCCTGAAAATAGGGTGAAGATAGATCTGTATAGTGAATATATCAGTGGTGTCATAGTATACAGACAAGTTAATAGATGTTAAAGTGAAAACAAAGGCGGAAGTGTTGGCCTAACGAGTTTCGTGTTTGAAATCAGTTGCCAGCGGCCGCCGGGTCCTTACCACGCAAGTCCGTGTATTGATAATTTTAAACTGTTAGTATACCTGACCAAAATCTAGTGATTACATTGATATAAAAATCTATGAAATACGAAAAGGGGCACAATCCTGAGGAAATACGTAATTTGTCCAGCTGAAAAATACGATAAACAGTGTCGAGTTGTGAGTTGTCAGTGAACGATTTCACTAACATAAGTCCGTATATCTTCCAGTCATCATAGAAAAAAACAGCAGTGTTGTGGTGTAGGAAAAAAAAAAAATCTAAACCCAGTAGAGTGAACCATAAGGTTTTACCAGGGTGCCAGAAGTAAACAGGGTGCCAGAGGTAAACCAGGGTGCCAGAGGTATGGCCGCCGTACAGTAGGAGCTGCCAGAAGGACCGGTTTTTATCTCCAACACGCAAGTTATACTTTTGTACCATACCGATCATTATTACTCTGTTTAATCATCTTCCAGTGATCTGTCTCGCGTAACCCAGACAACCCCTACAGGATTCATTAAATAAGTGACACTGGATCTCGTCAGATCCAAGAAATAAGGGAACCATTGACTGGATTCAAAACTGGTATCCGAGTCCGGATTCAATAAGCGGACGGAGTTTTCGGGGACCTTATCAAACACCCAAACAATAACAGTGTTACAAACTAGCAATAACACGGTAGATAGTAAACAAGGGGATGCCCAGGGAAATACTGAAGATAAATTACCGGAAACAGTTGAAGGCTCCATTGTTAGCAATAGTAACGAAGACAGACATGAGACAGGAACACACCCACCAATGGGGAACACAGTCACAAAAAACCAGGGCAAACGGAAACCAGGCCTATGTGAATATTATGCACTTGGTATCTGCAGGCATGGAAAATCTGGGAAATCAGATGGGACATGCAATTATGATCACCCCAGAAAATGCCGTTCCCATATGAAAACAGGCAAATGCAACCTCCCGTCCTGTAAGTTTTTCCACCCTGAAATGTGCCACACATCAATTCAGGAAAGACAGTGCTATAACTTATATTGCCAGGTATACCACCTAAAGGGTACGAGGCGACACAGAACATCCAGACCATGGCAAAATCAGGGTAGCCACAGCCACTCCGGAGATCTGATCTGATACGAAATGTCATCATCAAAAACGATATACAGTGGACCCCCGCTATTCGAACGGCTCGGCAGTCGAACAAATCGTCATTAGTACAAAAATTTTGATATCGTCATGCGAACAAATTATCGCGAGTCGAACGAATACGTTCGTGACCTGTCGGCCCAGGCGCTTGGGTGCCTCACAGCGCAGGCATGGAGAGCCAGTCCCACGTTGTTTACACTCGAGAGAACAATACCCTGCACGCTTCCCCAGACATTTCACACTTAATTATAATTTTTTGGAGTTTGTTCATTAAGTGCGACTATGAAATAAGCTACCATGGGTCCCAAGAAAGTTCCTAGTGGTACCCCTGGGCTGATAAAAGTGAGAAACACCGTAGAAATGAAGAAGGAAATAATACAAAAATACGAGAGTGGTGTGCGATTGTGTGATCTTGCCAGGACATATGGCAAAAACAGGTCAACTATCGCTTCTATCCTGCTTAAGAAGGAAGAAATTAAGCAAGCTGATGTTGCAAAAGGTGTTACTGTGCGAGCGAAAAACAGACCACAAATAATCAAAGAGATTGAGAAGTTGTTGCTGGTGTGGATCAAGGATAAAGAGTTAGCGGGTGATAGTGTGTCTGAGTCAATTATTTGTGAAAAGGCAAGGAACTTGCATGCCGATCTTTCAAAGAAAATGCCTGCAACCAGTGCTGATTGTAATGGTAGTGAATTTAAAGCCAGCAAAGGCTGGTTTGAGAGATTTAAAAATCGTAGTGGCATACATAATGTGGTAAGGCATGGTGAGGTTGCCAGTTCAGACAAATATGCAGCTGAAAAATTCATAAAGGAGTTTCAGGACTACATAAAGACTGAAAAATTGAAACCTGAACAAGTGTTCAATTGTGACGAAACAGGCCTGTTTTGGAAGAAAATGCCCAACAGGACCTACATTATTCAGGAGGAAAAGGCACTGCCAGGACACAAGCCTATGAAAGACAGGCTAACTCTCTTGATGTGTAGTAATGCTAGTGGGGATTTTAAATTAAAGCCTTTACTAGTGTATCACTCAGAAAATCCCAGAGTGTTCAAGAGACACAATGTCGTTAAAAGTAGATTGTGTGTCTTGTGGAGAGCTAGTCAGAATGCATGGGTCACAAAGCACCTTTTCAGTGACTGGATCCATGAAGTGTTTGGCCCCAGTGTGAGAAAATACCTACAGGAAAAGGGTTTGGACAAAAAGTGCCTCCTGTTGCTGGACAATGCTCCTTCACATCCTCAAAACATGGAAGACCTACTGTGTGAAGACTTCAAATTCATAAAACTGAAGTTCTTGCCTCCTAACACCACTCCTCTCCTCCAGCCCATGGACCAGCAGGTCATCTGTAACTTCAAAAACTCTACACAAAAGCAGTGTTTGAAAAGTGCTTTGAAATGACCTCGGACAGTGAATTGACCCTTAGAGAGTTCTGGAAGAATCATTTCAATATCTACAGCTGCATAGGCCTTATAGGCAAGGCTTGGGAGGAGTGACTTCAAGGACTTTGAACTCTGCTTGGAGACCATTGTGGCCAGGTTGTGTCCAACAGAGGGATTTTGAAGGGTTTGAGGCTGACCCTGACCCTGCCGACCCTGTGCCTGTTGTGGACTGTATTGTGGAATTGGGCAAGTCCATGGGGATGGAGGTGAGTGGCGATGATGTGGAAGAGTTAGTGCAGGGCCACAGGGTAGAGCTAACAACTCAAGAGCTGCAAGAGCTGGAAATAGAAGAGCATCAGACCAGATTTGAGGCTATTGATTCACGGGAGAAGGAGGAGGAAGAGGGGCTGAAGAAGGTGCCTTCTTCAGAGATTAAGGAGATGTGTACAATGTGGAATAGATTGCAAAGTTTTGTTGAAAAATACCACCCTGAACAAGCTCAAACAAGCCATAACAGCAGCATGTTCAGTGACCAAACAATGTCCTTCTTCAGGAACATGTTGAAAAGGCGCCAGAAACAGAGGACTGTGGACAGTTATTTTGTTAAAGTGTCCAGTGACTCCCAAGCTGGCCCTAGTGGGATTAAAAGACAAAGAAAGAAGTAACCCCAGATAGGGCTTTGGTACCTGAAGTCCTTCTGGAAGGGGATTCCCCTTCCAAACACTAACCCCTCCCTCCCTCACTCCTCCTCCCTCTCTTCCATATGCCATCAACAATCTTCAATAATGGTAAGTAAAAAGACTTGCATTTATTTACTAATACTTTTAGTAGTACAGCACTGTAGTATTTAATGTTTTTGTCTATGTAGAAGCTTAATTTTATTAAAATATAATATTTTTTATATATTTTTGGATTTCTGGAACGGATTAATTGTATTTCTATTATTTCTTATGGGAAAAATTAAATCGCCTTTCGAACATTTTACGTTAAGAACAAGCTCCTGGAACGGATTAAATTCGAATGGCGAGGGTCCACTGTACCTTACATTCGTGGACTGCTTACAGAGTCAAATGCTATGTTTGCGGCTTTCACAGAGACCCACATAAGAGATCACTTGGACAATGAAATATGGATCCCGGGCTACAACCTATACAGGTGTGACAGAGTGAACAGGCAAAAAGGGGCGGTTGGCCTGTATATCACAGAGTCACTTATATGTTCAGAACTACTAAATGCCTCAAATGATGTAGTTGAAGTATTAGCAATAAAGGTCGAGAATCAAAACCTGGTCATCGTGGTTGTCTACAAGCCCCCGGATGCAACGTCTCAACAATTCCAGGAACAGCTTCTGAAAATTGACCACTGTCTGGAAAATCTTCCAGCTCCTGCCCCCAACATCTTGCTACTGGGGGATTTCAACCTCAGGCACCTAAAATGGAGGAACATTGCAAACAATGTGGTAGCAGAGATAACACCAGGAGGCAGCTCAGATGAAAATTCACACATGCATGAACTTTTAAATCTCTGCACCAAGTTCACCTTAAACCAGCAAATAGTAGAGCCCACAAGATTAGAGAATACGCTGGACCTCATCTTCACCAACAATGATGATCTGATACGAAATGTCATCATATCAAAACAATATACTCAGATCACAACATAATAGAGGTCCAGACATGCATGCGGGGAGCCCCAGATCAACAAAATGTGATCAGCCATGAGGGAGCTTTCTCCAAATTCAACTTCAATAACAAAAACATAAGGTGGGACTAAGTAAACCAAGTCCTAAATGATATAAACTGGGAAGATTGCCTAAGCATCATGGATCCCAACCTATGTCTAGAACAAATTAACTCTGTGGTACTTGAGGTTTGCTCAAGGCAAATTCCCTTAAGGAAAAGGAGGAGAAGATGCAAACTAGAAAGAGAGCGCTCCTATACAGGCGAAGGCACAGAATAACGGAGCGGCTAAAGGAGGCCAATATCTCTGAAATACGTAGGGAGACACTAGTCAGAGAAATAGCAAACATCGAATTAAAACTAAAGGAATCTTATAGGAATCAAGAGACACAGGAAGAACTAAGAGCCATAAATGAAATTGAAAGAAACCCTAAGTATTTCTTTTCCTATGCAAAATCAAAGTCGAGAACAACAACCAGTATTGGGCCCCTACTTAAACCGGTTGGGTCCTACACAGATGACAGCAAGGAAATGAGTGAGTTACTTAAATCCCAGTATGACTCAGTCTTTAGCGAGCCACTAACCAGACTGAAAATCGAAAACCTAAATGATTTTTTTATGAGAGTGCCACAGAACTTGAAACCGCATGCCTTTCTGACATCATCACGATGCCAAATGACTTCGAAAAGGCAATAAATGACATGCCTATGCACTCCGCTCCAGGCCCAGACTCATGGAACTCCGTGTTCATCAAGAACTGCAAGAAGCCCCTATCACATGCTTTTAACATCCTATGGAGAGGGAGCATGGACACTGAAATCGTCCCGCAGCTACTAAAAACAACAGACATAGCCCCGCTCCACAAAGGGGGCAGTAAAGCAATAGCAAAGAACTACAGACCAATTGCGCTAACGTCCCATATCATAAAAATCTTTTAAAGGGTTCTAAGAAGCAAGATCGCCACCCATCTTGATACCCATCAATTGCACAACCCAGGACAGCATGGGTTTAGAGCAGGCCGCTCCTGTCTGTCCCAACTACTGGACCACTACGACAAGGTCCTGGATGCTCTATAAGATAAACAGAATGCAGATGTTATATACACAGATTTTGCAAAAGCCTTTGACAAGTATGACCATGGTGTAATAGCACACAAAATGCGTGATAAAGGCATAACAGGAAAAGTTGGTAGATGGATCTATAATTTCCTAACATGTAGAACACAAAGAGTAGTAGTCAACAGAGTAAAGTCTGAGGCAGCTACTGTGAAAAGCTCTGTTCTACAAGGCACAGTACTTGCTCCCATCCTATTCCTCATCCTCATATCAGACATTGACAGGGATATAAGCCACAGTGCTGTGTCTTCCTTTTCAGATGACACCCGAATCTGTATGACAGTGTCCACCGTTGAAGACACTGCAAGACTCCAAGCAGACATAAACCAAATCTTTAAATGGGCTGCAGAAAACAATATGAAGTTCAATGATGAGAAATTTCAATTACTCAGATACGGAAAACGTGAAGAAATTAAAATCTCATCGGAGTACAAAACTAATTCCAACCACACAATAGAGCGAAAAACTAATGTCAAAGACCTGGGAGTGATCATGTCAGAGGATCTCACCTTCAAGGACCATAACAATGTAGCAATTGCATCTGCTCGAAAAATGACAGGATGGATAATGAGAACCTTCAAAACCAGGGATGCCCAGCCCATGTTGACACTTTACAGATCGCTTGTTCTATCTAGGCTGGAATATTGCTGCACACTAACTGCACCTTTCAAGGCGGGTGAAATTGCTGACCTTGAAAATGTGCAGAGAACCTTCACCGCACGCATAAGTGCGATAAACCACCTCAACTACTGGGAACGCTTGAAGTTCCTAAACCTGTACTCTCTAGAACGCAGGCGGGAGAGATACATTATTATATACACATGGAAAATTCTCGAGGGCTTAGTACCAAACTTGCACACAAAAATCACTCCGTACGAAAGCAAAAGACTCGGCAGGCGATGTAACATCCCCCAATGAAGAGCAGGGGCCACTAGCACGTTGAGGGACAACACAATAAGTGTGAGGGCCCAAGATTGTTCAACTGCCTCCCAGCATACATCAGGAGGATTACCAACAAGCCCCTGGCTGTCTTCAAGCAGGCACTGGACAGGCACCTCAAGTTGGTACCGGATCAGCCGGGCTGTGGTTCGTACGTTGGACTGCGTGCGGCCAGCAGTAACAGCCTGGTTGATCAGGCTCTGGTCCAACAGGAGGCCTGGTCACAGACCGGGCCGCGGGGCGTTGACCCCTGGAATTCTCTCCAGGTAGACTCCAGGTAGACACCTCATGTAATCTCAATAACCAAATGTAATTCTTTGTGTCATGTCCAAATAAAAATATTATTATATCATTATTATTATTTGGAAATGCTATAGAAACAAAGTTAGATAAGGTTGCACTAATTATAACAGGTTTATACATTTATGAGATATAAGTTTCAACATTTGCACTAGATTAAGTTTGAGAAATTGTTGTTTTTGAGCAATTATGTAAGGTGTTTTGAGGCTAAGGAATTAACACAGTGAATAATGGTATTTTGAGGAAGTGGAAAGTGATTTATGAACTTTGTAGGTAATGTTAAGTATTGTGTATATTTAGTTTTGGGTGAGTAGGTGGTTTTTCAGCAGAGTTTTGAATTGATGTACAGACAGGGTTTCTTTGGTAATATTTAATGAAACATGTGATAATAGAGAGAAAAAAATTCAGTTTTTTAGTTCAGTATGTGGTGTTGGTAATGGTGGAATATTGTACTATACTGACTCATCTTTCTATTTCAGAAGTATTTTGTGTAAGACTACCAGGTTGTATCCTGCCAGACACTATATCTTCAGTACTTCAAGAAACACCAGTGTAAGACTACCAGGTTGTGTCTTGCCAGACACTATATCTTCAGTACTTCAAGAAGCACCAGTGTAAGACTACCAGGTTGTATCCTGCCAGACACTATATCTTCAGTACTTCAAGAAGCACCAGTGTAAGACTACCAGGTTGTGTCTTGCCAGACACTATATCTTCAGTATTTAAAGAAAGACATCACCTGATATTCCTGTTAATTTTTAACTTGCTTATTATTACTAATTAAACAATTTTACTTATGATATTGGTAGTTCATAGAAAAATACAAATTAGTATTACTGTAAGTAAAATTTTTCAGAAAAATCTGTTTAAACACAAGATAAAATAATAAAAATGTTGTTGGGTGTTTCTGCAGTGTTCTAGTACATATATTAGTCTTAATACACAAATAAAAATTCATGGAAGTCTTTTACACACAAAATAAACTTTGTTAGTGTTCATAAATAGGAAACATTTTGCCTAAAATTATCTTAACATGGGAATATGTTCATAAGGAAAACTGTATGTTCTGTCTCCAAAATAGTTAAAAAAAAAATCTTGGAATACACATGAGAGTTAATAAAGATTAGCTATACCACTGTTGAATACCTAAAAGAATTTAATTAAAATGAATAACCTTGTTTTGAAAAATATGAAAAATCATAAAGGAAATAAACCATATCAGTGTTCAGAGTGTCTGAAATATTGTAGTAAAAAACCTGATCTTGTGAAACATATGCGAGTACATACAGGAGATAAACCATATCAGTGTTCTGATTGTATGAAATCTTTTAGTGTAAAAAGCAATCTTGTGAGACACATGCGAGTACATACAGGAGATAAACCATATCAGTGTTCAGTGTGTCTGAAATGTTTTACTCAAAAATGCAATCTTGTGATACATATGCGAGTACATATAGGAGATAAACCATATCAGTGCTCTGAATGTCTGAAATGTTTTACTGTAAAAGACCAGCTTGTGAAACACATGCAAGTTCATACTGGAGGTAAACCATATCAGTGCTCTGAGTGTCAGAAATGTTTTAGTGTAAAAAGCAGTCTTGTGACACATATGCGAGTACATACAGGAGATAGCCCATATCAGTGTTCAGTGTGTCTGAAATGTTTTACTGTAAAAGGCAGTCTTGTGACACATGCAAGAGTACATACAGGAGATAAACCATATCAGTGCTCTGAGTGTCTGAGATGTTTTAATGTAAAATTTAATCTTGTGAATCATATGCGAGTACATACAGGAGATAAACCATATCAATGCTCTGAGTGTCTGAAATGTTTTAATCAAAAAGGCAACCTTGTGACACACATGCGAGTACATACAGGAGATAAACCATATCAGTGCTCTGAATGTCTGAAATGTTTTATTGTAAAAGACCATCTTGTGAGACACATGCAAGTTCATACAGGAGATAAACCATATCAGTGCACTGAATGTCTGAAATGTTTTAGTGTGAAAGACCATCTTGTGAGACACATGCAAGTTCATACAGGAGATAAACCATATCAGTGCTCTGAGTGTCTGAAATGTTTTAGGGAAAAAGGCAATCTTGTGATACATATGCGAGTACATACAGGAGATAAACCATATCAGTGCACTGAATGTCTGAAATGTTTTAGTGTAAAAGGCACTCTTGTGACACATATGCGAGTACATATAGGAGATAAAATAGGTTAAGTGTTTAATGTATCAGGAATATTTTATTTATAAACACATGAGAATACAGCCTCTCCTCACTTAACGACGGAGATAGGGGCCTAAGACCCCGTCGGTAAACAATTTCGTCGCTAATTGAGGAATCACCCCTTACTGACACTTCAAAAGTGTCACCACCCTAAATTAAAACATTCAGTTTTATGTTTGCTGGGAAATTCCTTTCAATCTGTTTATTATTACCTCTTTAACCCTTTCAGGGTCCGTGCCGTAGTTCTACGGCTTTGAGTTTTGGGTCCAAACCGTAGTTCTTCGTCATGAGCTCAGCTCACTCAGATAAGCTTTGAGCAGTAAATTTGGGCCTGGATATGAGAGAATACATCTATGTGGTAAGTGTGCACCACATAAAACAAATCCTGCCTCCACTACGTCACTTTCTAGGCTATTCCACTTCCTGACAACTCTATGACTGAAGAAATACTTCCTAACATCCCTTTGACTCATAGAAGTCTTCAACTTCCAATTGTGACCCCTTGTTTCTGTGTCCCCTCTCTGGAACATCTTGTCTCTGTCCACCTTATCTATTCCTTGCAGTATTTTATATGTCGTTATCATGTCTCCCCTAACCCTCCTGTCCTCTAGTGTCGTCAGGCTGATTTCCCTTAACCTTTCTTCGTAATACAATCCCCTTAGCTCTGGGACTAGTCTTGTTGCAAACCTTTGCCCTTTCTCTAATTTCTTGATGTGCTTGACCAGGTATGGGTTCCAAACTGGTGCTGCATACTCCAGTATGGGCCTGACGTATATGGTGTACAGAGTCTTGAACGATTCCTTAGTGAGGTATTGGAATGCTATTCTTAGGTTTGCCAGCCGCCTGTATGCTGCAGCAGTTATCTGATTGATGTGTGCCTCAAGAGATGTGCTCAGTATTATACTCACCCCAAGATATTTTTCCTTGAGTGAGGTTTGCAGTCTTTCGCCACCTAGACTATACTCTGTCTGCGGTCTTCTTTGCCGTCCTTGATTATCATGACTTTACATTTGGCAGGGTTAAATTCAAGGAGCCAGTTACTGGACCAGGCTTGTAGCCTCTCCAGGTCTCTTTATAGTCCTGCCTGATCCTTGACTGATTTAATTCTTCTCATTAACTTCACATCATCTGCAAACAGGGACACTTCTGAGTCTATTCCTTCCATTATGTCATTCACATATACCAAAAACAGCACAGGTCCTAGGACTGACCCCTGTGGAACCCCACTCGTCACAGGTGCCCACTCTGACACCTCGTCACGTACCATGACTCGTTGTTGCCTCCCTGTCAGATATTATCTGATCCATTGCAGTGCCTTTCCTGTTACGTGTGCCTGATCCTCTAGCTTTTGCATTAACTTTTTGTGAGGAACTGTGTCGAACGCCTTCTTGCAGTCCAAGAAAATGCAGTCTATCCACACCTTTTTCTCGTGTCTTACTTTTGTTACCTTGTCATAAAACTCCAGTAGGTTTGTGACACAGGATTTTCCTTCCCTGAAGTTTAGTTTAATATCTTTATTATGCACCCCATACCCATCCTGTGGGCGGTAGTCAAAAGATTACAGAGGTACATAATGGGTCCAGGGACTGGGCCCCAAAGTTTTGATAGCTGAACCAAGGTACAAAGGTAATGAACTCACAAGTTTCAAATGTAATGAATCATGTACCTCTTTAAGGGGGGCTCCTTGTCACGGTAAAGAGGCTATCGGTCTGAGGAATTGGACCTCTTGGTCTTCTTCCTCAGACCAAACCTAATTACCCCACAATCCCCCCTCCCTTTTCCCATCTTCCCCATCCTCCCTTTTCCCTTTCCTCCTCCTCCTCCTCCTCATCCCTCCCTTATTTCCTTCCCAGTTTTACCCTGGAAGCTTCTCTCCTCAGGCATTCTAGTTCCTAGGTAGGGGGTAGGGTATCGTAGTCCATCCCATTCCGTTGAGGTCCTTGGCGGTGGTGTGTTTGCCGTGGAATCTGGATCGCCTGGGGATGTCCCGATCCTCTCCGGTCACCCGGGGGTGGCCTTGGGTATCTTTCGGGCGACGGGTGTATCTCTGGAGGCCACCTTTCGGATTCTGGGGGTGGTGGCCGAAGGCGGTATGCTTTGTGGCAGATATCCAGCCGCCCTCTCTTTTGTCCGCCGAGATGGCTCGGTGGATGTGAGGTTGCTATCCCGGATTGCTTGTTTACTGGCATGAAGGGTAGGGTATGCACGGGTTCCATGCGCATCTGCACTACTTGCGGTGTTGAGGTCCTCTTGGCGCGGAGG
>WNWK01036413.1:0-19177 GCA_009830355.1 Cherax destructor | reverse complement strand
GCAGCAGCAGCGGGCCCCCACAGCAGGGGGAAAGCAGGAAACAGCAGCAGCCCCCATTTGGGCAAACAGCAGCATTGGCAGCAGAAAGAAGGGGCCAAAGCAGCAGCAGCAGCCCCCATTTGAAAAAAGAAAAAGAAAGCTGCAGAAAGCAGCAGCAGCAGCAGAAAGCAGCAGCAGCCGCAAGGTTTTGGGGTTAAAAAAAAGGGAAAGAGCAGCAGCGCAGAAACAGCAGAAAAAAGGGAAAAAAAAGAGCAGAAGCAGCCCAGCAAAAAACAAAGCAGCAGCAGCAGCAGCAGAGCAGCCCAGAAAAAAAGAAAAAGGGGGCCCCCAAGCAGCAGCCCCCAGGGGGCAAAAAGAAGAAGCAGCACAGCAGAAAAAGGAGCAGCCCCCAGAAAAACAGCAAAAGAGCAGGGCAGCTGTTCCAGGGGGCCACAGCAGCACAGCAAAAAGCAGCAGCAAAGAACCAGCAGCCAAGAGCAGCAGCAGGCAGCAGCAGCAGCAGCAGCAGCAGCAGCAGCAGCGGGGACAGCAGCAAAAAGCAAAAAGCAGGGGGCAGGCAGCAGCGGGGCCAAAGGAAAAAAAGCAGCAGCAGCGGCAGAGCAGCAGCAAAAAGAAGTTGGAAAAAGCAGCAGGGGGGAAAAAGAGAGAGCAGAAAAGCCCAAAAGAAAAAAAACAAAAAAGAAAAAAGAGAAGGGGAAGAAGAAGCAAGCAGCCCCCAAGAAAAAGAGCCCCCAAGCAAAAAGGTTTAAAAAAGAAGAGGGAAAAAAGAAGAAAAAGCAGCAGAAGAAAAGCAGCAAAGAAAAAGGAAGAGCAGCACAGCACCAAAACAGCAGCAGCAGGGGGCAGCAGCGGCAGCAGCAGCAGCAGCAGCAGCAGGGGGAAACCAGCAGCAAAAAGCAGGGGCAGCAAAAAAACAGCAGCAGCAGCAGCGGCAGAGCAAAAGCAGCAGCAGCACAGCCCCCACAGGCAGCAGCAGCAGCAACGGGGGGCAGCAGCAGCAGCAGCAGAGCAGCAGCACAGCAGAAAGTGGTTTAGCGGCAGAGCAGGGGGAGAAGAGAAGCAGAGAAGAACATTTTTTAAGGGGGGTTTGGCAGCAGAAAGTGGGCAGAGCAGAGTAGCAGAGAGCAGAGAATTAGTTTGAAAGAACTTGGGGGAAAAAGGGCAAAATCCCGAGTTTTAGCCCGCAGGGCCCCCTTTTTTGCCCCCCCCGGGGGCGGGTTTAAAATTTTTTGGTAATGAGAGGAATTACATTCCAAGGTAGAGACTGAAGTATCCCCAAACTAACACCTGTTCCCAAGAAAACAGAGAAGTGCATTTACACAAAAAAACTATAATACACCTTCCACTGTGCTAGCTGCATCAGCATTAAAAAAAAAACCAGCTCAAAATAGGGGAATCTCAAATCACCGCATGATAAAGAATTTTTTTTTTTTTAAAAATTAAATTAAAAGGAATTGCAAATTTTCCCCCGCAAAAAAGATTGAACCTTCCTGATACTACACCAGATTAGAAAATTTGGGGAACAGATAAAAAAAAAAAAAAATGTACTTAAGCTAACGTAAAAAAAGAAAAAGGTACATCCCCTTTTTTGTGAGATCAGTAGAGGATACCAGTACTATACACGAAATTAGAATCCTTTTCAAGGGGTGGTTCTCCATCCTTAAAAAATTTTAAACTTTTGGCAGAATAAGTATTCTCGAGATATGGACAGAATAAAAATGTTCCCCCCTTGGGGGAAAAAACAAAAATACAATATTCGCCCTGTCTCAAAAACCAACAAAAATGAAGGTCATAGAATGATGGGGGCCCCCAAAACATAATAGGGGGAAAGTGGTTTTCCCCCATGGCAACATAAAAGGGAATATGTTACTTTTTATTATAAGAGAAGGTAAGAATACCATGTTGAAAATTTTAAAACCCAAACCCGAAAGGGGGTTTCCCCGGGGGGCCAACCAAAACGGGGAAAAGGCTCATAACAGTGGGGCCGAAGGGGGCTTAACCATGACGATATTATTTTAACTTTTTTTTTCTTTTTTAGAACACCAGTGTTGAAAAAATTTGAACCCATAGGGGGATGCGTTCTTTTAATTATAAAAAATAATTTTGGAGGAAGAGGGGGGAAAAAATCAGGCGACCACCGACGATGGTCACCAAGGAATAAACCCTGATGGTTTAACCATATAAGAGTAAAAAAAGGGGGGGAGGCCGGGAAAATTTTCCTAAACTGGAAAAGGCCAGCCGGCCCCCTTCCCCGGGCCAAAACCCCCTTCTTTTTTAAAAGATATTAATTGCTGCAGACCCCGGGTTTTTAGCAGCAGTAGCACCACTAATAACCCCAAGCTAAAAAAAACATAAAAACCCAACCAAAAAAAAAAAAAACAGACCAATGCTTTTTAAAACATTAACAATGGGGAAAACCAACACCAACAATGATAAAAATCAACACCAACAATGATAAAAATCAACACCAACAATGATAAAAATCAACACCAACACAGATTCTAAAATGTCGACGCTAAATCATCAACTAAAATGTAGCAACACTAACGCTAAGAGAACACCACCACCACCACCAACACCACCACCACCATCAACACCACCACCATCAACACCACCACCAACACCACCATCAATATTAACACCACCACCACCCATCACCATCACCACCACCATCAACACCACCACCACCACCATCAACATCACCACCACCATCAACAACACCACCACCACCACCATCAACAACACCACCACCACCACCATCAACAACACCACCACCACCATCATCAACACCACCACCATCAACACCACCACCACCACCACCACCACCACCACCACCAACCAACAATAACACGTCCACAGTACAACATAAAAGAAAACACATGAACTATAATGATTTAATTAGCAGATGAGTCGTGTGTTAGTCAAGAAAAACTAGAGCTAATTTCTGGTGGGTAAAGGTCAAAGTTCAAGGACGCAATTATTCCTAAACGATATAAAAAAAAATAATAATCCCACACCAGTAACGTACAGCAACAACGCTGTTTGAAGACCGTTACACATATTAATCGAAACACAAGCAATGATTTCGCCGCCATATTGGCGGTCATGTAGCGTATGATTATTACACCCCGAGACCTTCCCCTTTTCCTCCAAATGATTCATCAATTATCAACATCAATGGAATTATTTGCACTGGGAAATTGGAGTCGTGCTCCGTGTCGGGAACCAACTGCCGCCGGGTTCCAGGTCTTGACTGGTAAATACTGACCCGGGTCTGTCATCTCTGGGGCGAGTCCGTCATGCACACCGGGGAGGGAATGTAACTTTTCTTTCTTTACCTGTCATTACCTTACGCGTCAGGTGTGTGTCAAGAGCAGGTTGTCACGAGAATTTAGAATCTTGAAGTATGAGGATGATAGCACGCTAATAGCCTTGGTAACGTGGGATTAGTCTTGGTAAAGTGTGAGTAGCCTTGGTAACGTGGGATTAGACTTGGTAAAGTGTGAGTAGCCTTGGTAACGTGGGATTAGTCTTGGTAAAGTGTGAGTAGCCTTGGTAACGTGGGATTAGTCTTGGTAAAGTGTGAGTAGCCTTGGTAACGTGGGATTAGTCTTGGTAAAGTGTGAGTAGCCTTGGTAACGTGGGATTAGTCTTGGTAAAGTGTGAGTAGTCTTGGTGACGAGTGACTTGTCCTGCTAACGTGAGAATAGCGTTAGTAACGCGAGAGTAGCCTTGGTAACGCGTGAGTAGCCTTGGTGACGTGAGAATAGCCTTAGTAAAGTGAGAGTAGCCTTGGTAACGCGTGAGTAGACTTGGTAACGCGAGAGTAGCCTTGGTACTCTCACGTTACCAAGGCATGTAACGCGTGACTTGCTTTGGAAACGTGAGATCAGCCTTGATAACGTGAGAGTAGTAAAGGTAAATGAAAAGCTTGATGACACACCTGAAAAAAAAAAGGGAACTGAGTTCGATTCCTGGTCAAGACTCGACCAGCAGACAAGTCTGCCTAGATGTGCTGCCCATATTTCCTGAGCATCAAACCCATACCTTGTTGCTGGTTGATTGTTGTGTGTTCCATCCCTGGAGACGTACCCAGAATATACCGCACTGGTGACTCTTAGGTTAATTTATGCTTAAAACCCTAGGTTAGTTAATTGGGTTTGAAACCTATCGACTAATCGAGGGTCATTAAGGCTGCAAATAATTTTTGCATCTCATACATGAATGCGTTAATCCCTAAAATAGGGATTACACTCTCAGTGTATAATCTCTGAGATACGCACACCTCTCAGTGTATATCCTCTTAAAAGTTAATAAATCCTTTACCGTCATTATCACGTAGAAAGCACTGTGCTGCTTCCCGTTGAATAAAAATCTAAATTTTAGGTTTTGCGACCGCATTCTCTGGCAATTTTCAATGCTCTGAACTTCAAAGCTTTCAGGGCGGCCTTCAGCAGGTTTGTAAGGGTTCTTGAAGCAACGCCGCTGCCTTGACAATTTCATCGGCCGTCCACAATGCAAACGACCTGAATGGGCTCATTTTCATCAAGTTTTTATCGTGGTGTTCCCTTATGTATATTCTGATAGTGCAAACTCAACGAGAACCTTTTGTATCAGTGGATGAGAGGATCAGTGGGTGATTGTTTTTTGAGTGGGTTGGTGGGTGGGTGAGTTGCGTTGGTGGGTGGGTGAGTTGGGTTGGTGGGTGGGTGAGTTGGGTTGGTGGGTGGGTGAGTTGGGTTGGTGGGTGGGTGAGTTGGGTTGGTGGGTGGGTGGGTTGGGTGGGTGGTGGGTGGGGTGAGTTGCTTGGTTTGCTGGATAAGTTTGGGTGGGTAGGTACTCGTGGTTGGTGGAGTTTAGGTAGGTAGGAATATGTGAGTAGGTGGGTGGGAGGTGAGAGTTTGGGTGGAAAAGAGAGCGTTTGGTTGCGTAAGTGGAGAGGGTGAGTTTGGTTGAATGAGTGGAAGGGAAGGAGGGTGAGTTTGGGTAGTGTTGGAGGTGGTAGAGTTGGTGGGTGGTGGGAAGGAGGGTGAAAACGAGTGCGTTGGCAAACGAAGCCAAGGAACTAACCCCCTCCTGTTAATTCTAACCCCGCACCACCTCCAACCCACCCCAGTAACCAACCTTAACCTCCCCTTCCCCCCAAAAAACGGTGTTTCAACCAGAACGGTAAAACTCATTTCACGGCAATTTAATACTGTTTATTTATCAACAGTTTCAAGCGGAATGGCCGTCTTTGTTCAGTCACAAAAAAAAAAAATAACACATCCTGAAATATTATCACAAATTTAAAAAAAAAAAGATAACTGTTATGACTAACGAGTTAATTCTGACGTTTCACAAATGGGATATAAATGGCAATTTAACTTGGATCCTAAATAATTCTTCTGGCATGAAATCGCATATTTTAAACGAGACTGTCACAGGTACTTAATGGGATCTAATACTGTAGCCTGTCACGTTATTTCACGCCTTTCACTGCCATGTTACGCATGTGTTTATCATAATGTGCTGTGCAGGTGTTTATGTTATGCATGTGTTTGTGTTATGCATGTGTTTATGTGTTATGCATGTGTTTGTGTGTTATGCATGTGTTTATGTGTTATGCATGTGTTTATAATGTGTTTTTCATGTGTTTATCATAATGTGTTGTGCATGTGTTTACTATATTAGGTGTGCATATATTTACCTCCACGATATATGTGTTGTGCGTGTGTTTTATTTATGAAATATATGTGTGCGTGTGTGTTCATCACTTTAAATTATATCTTATGAACCACATGATGTGACTTGTGAAATATATTCAGCAACAGAAACATGTCCGGGACTGAAACCGTGGTCCTGGTACGTAGCAGACCCAGTCCTGTACCACTGAGTGTTGGACCAGCTGCATACCGATTCGAGCCCCATATATATATATATATATATATATATATATATATATATATATATATATATATATATATATATATATATATATATATAGAAAGCCACGGGGTGGATTTCCACCCCCCGTGGCTTGTCTTGTATTGTTAAGATCACCTGTTTGCGGCCGTCTTCCACTGAGGTAAGGTGACCCGGTAAAGAAGAAACCATTTCTCCATCATTCACTCTATCACTGTCTTGCTAGAGGAGCGCCGATATTACAGATCAGATGGCCCTCCAAACTGCAAATATCAACACCCTTCCTTCAGAGTGCAGGCACTATACTTCCCACATCCAGGACTCAAGTCCTGCTAGCCAGCTACCCTGAATCCCTTCAGAAATGTTACCTTGCTCAAACTCCAACAACTTGTCAAGTCCCATAAACCATTTGCCCCCACTTACTCCTATCTAACACGCTCACACACGCCTGCTGGATGTCCAAGCCCCTCGCTCACAAAACCTCATTTATCCCCTCCCTCCAACTGTTATTTTCCCGTTGATGTCAAGGTAAATTACGCTATTCTAAACCGTCTCCAATATATACTTAATGAATTAACGGGAATGAAGTCGAAAGTTACGTTAATCAACCTTGTAAATTAACGTGTATTAGTCTAAACTAACCTAACTCAACCTGAAAAGCCCTCAGTATAACCTAATATAACCTTAATCATTCTATATCAATGTGAATTAACATGATGCGAATCAACCAGAGCCCACCTAAATCAAACAGAAATAATCTGAATTAATTTGAATCAGATTAAATGAACACGATTCAGCTTAGATAGAAATTACCCAACCTGAATCACCGTGAATCAACCTGAATCACCGTGAATCAACCTGAATCACCGTGAATCAACCTGAATCACCGTGAATCAACCTGAATCATCGTGAATCAACCTGAATCACCGTGAATCAACCTGAATCACCGTGAATCAACCTGAATCACCGTGAATCAACCTGAATCCCCGTGAATCAACCTGAAGCAACCTCAAGTCAACCTGCCCGTATGTTTATCGTATTGTTTCTATTTTCCTATATTCTATTATACAGTTCTTCATTTCCTCACTTACTTCCTCGCCCCGTTTTCACTTCCTCCTTCCCATAGTCCGCTTCTTCTTCTTTCCTTCTTACAGTTTCATCACTTGTCTACTGTCCTTTCCTTTTTCTTTTCCTTCCTACTTCCTTCTTTCTCGACAACGCCGCCGCCACCACCAATATTTCCTTGCACCACTACTACCACCACTACCAGCCTGACCATTACCACCACCACCACCATCACAAGATGGTGCCCCCAGACATTTATGAATGAGCTGGGGCAACATCGGCCGTCAAATGAAGATGAGTCTTGGAATACTCTTACCTTAATGTATTTTTCGGAGGGTGGGAAAAAGAGAGAAGAGAGATGGGCATGAATAAGACAGGCTTAGGGAGTGTGTTTGGGAGGGCTTGTGGGAGCGTGTGGGAAGTGTGGGTGTGTGAGGGGTATGTGGGAAGGTGTGTTAGAGGGTGTGAGGAGTGTGGGAGAGTCTGAGGAATGTGAGAATGGATGTGTTTGGGTATGGAATTGTGTAAAAACTATGATGGTGTAATGAGAAAGTGCGAGTGTGGGAGGTTGAGTGTAGGAGTGTGAGTGTAGGTGTGTGAGTGTAGGTGTGTGAGTGTAGGTGTGTGAGTGTAGGTGTGTGAGTGTAGGTGTGTGAGTGTAGGTGTGTGAGTGTAGGTGTGTGAGTGTAGGTGTGTGAGTGTAGGTGTGTGAGTGTAGGTGTGTGAGTGTAGGTGTGTGAGTGTAGGTGTGTGAGTGTAGGAGTGTGAGTGTAGGTGTGTGAGTGTAGGTGTGTGAGTGTAGATGTGTGAGTGTAGGTGTGTGAGTGTAGGTGTGTGAGTGTAGATGTGTGAGTGTAGGTGTGTTAGTGTAGGTGTGTGAGTGTAGGTGTGTGAGTGTAGGTGTGTGAGTGTAGGTGTGTGAGTGTAGATGTGTGAGTGTAGGTGTGTGAGTGTAGGTGTGTGAGTGTAGGTGTGTGAGTGTAGGTGTGTGAGTGTAGATGTGTGAGTGTAGATGTGTGAGTGTAGGTGTGTGAGTGTAGGTGTGTGAGTGTAGGTGTGTGAGTGTAGGTGTGTGAGAGCCTGTGTACTATCTAGCAGAGGCTTGGGCAGGGTTTAATGCCGAGTCTCGACCCTCTTTGTCCCACTGCTTAGTTGCTAAAGGTCGTGGGCCCTATCATACCTACACCTAAAACTGCGTATGGACTCCACATCCACTGCTTCCTCATCCAGATCCTTCCACTTCCTTACCGCCACGGACTGACTCTTTTGAGTCTTTCTTCCAAGGCGCGCGTACATTATTGGGCTGATGAAAGTCTTCGGTGATATACTGTGTGTTGTGCTTACCTCCTTGTCCTTTATCTTTTCTGAGATTTGAAGTTTCTGTTTCCCCCTCAATGTGTATTCCGTTCTGGTCTTCTCTCTCCTCCGATTTTCATAACACTGTCCTATTGAGGCAAGGGTCAAATAACTACCTGTCTGACAATCCCTGCAGTCCATTCAGGTTCTCTTGTTGTCTTTAAATGTCGTCTACAATATTTATATTCCTTATTAGTTTTTACATCGTCGGCAACCAAGACTATGAAGGACTATATCACCAAGCATGTTGTTAACATGCCAGGAACAGTACAGGTTCCAGCATGGAACCTTGTGGGACACCTCTCATTATGTTCTTCTATCACGACGTCCCTTCTTCAGCCGTCACACTCTCCCTCTGAGATATTCCTTCACCCAGCGAAGTACATTTCGCATATTACCTGCCTGTTTTTCCAGCTTGAGTTGTCCAGAAATATGCCGTCTACCTGTTCTCATGTGTGACGAGATTTACCTTATCTAAATCGACTCTAGCAGTCTTTTAAGATTATACTTCTACATTTGTCTTTTAATTGTTTTCCATTACCTTAGATGTGGGCATGTCAAAAATTCCATCCTGCAGTTCAGTGCTGTACATCTACCCCATCGTTTATACAAAAACTACACCATTTGGAATTTTCCAGCTTTTCCCAGTGTCCTCAGTTTCCATCAAAGTGTAGATTTTTTGCTAGCAGTATATACGATGCCACCTCTTCTTCTATATTTATTTGTTTTTTAAGTTACTGTATTTTCCGTCATATAAGGCGCATGACAGAAGACGTATAATGGTAAATGAATAATCATATTCAAGGGCTAATTATCCTCTTACTTTACGCTAAAGCATAACCCGAAGCTTACCCTTGACCCTGACCTTGAGCATATAAGGCTCAGGCTGATTCTCCAAGACTTATGTAGGAAAATACGGTACATAGTTGAGTTTGCTGCGAACGAAGTGAATGGGTGAGCTACTGCTCTTCATCCCTCTACTTCTGACAGTTGGCTAGACTGGTAAGTAATATATCTATTTTCGGATGTCCTTGTAGATCATGTGGGTGTAATTTCTACTATTACTGTACTTCTTAGGGCAAAGAAAGATCACGTCAGTCTGCCTGACGTCTATAGAGGTACAGAGGTGCGTTTAGAAAATTCAGTGACACTACAATCACTCGATAATTTTCTTGGTAATCTTGATGTTGATAAAGCCACTATCATCTTGATTCCTATTTCAATACTGGAAACAAAGCCTGTACTTGTTTGTCCTGTCTGTACCTCAGAGTATTGTTTATGTCGTGGTCGTGGCTCTTCTTGTTTCTTGTTCTTTCAGTGACACAAGGTCAAACTTCTGCCTTCATTTTTCAAAGTGCATCATCCCCCTCAACTCAACACCCAGTTCGGATGTAATCCCTGAGACTTTCTGGAGTTTCACCTCTGCATATTGAAGACTTGAGTCAATAAATGAGGTTAGGGAATTCTTAAAAAAATAAAAAAAAATCTTGGTCCCTCAGTTTCAGTCTTTTGTTTGCAAGTTTAGCCTTCGTTGATGATATTATTTTGTTCACTGTACATGTACTTCAGGGGACACATTTGGGGTAATGGTTATTCCCAGATTCTCTTCTGCGATGCTCACATGAAAAGTTTCCCCAAGGAAGGTACCTACTTATATTTTCAGTCTTTTTCTCCCCAGATTCTCAATTGTGTCGGAGAGTGTGGGTGTGTGTGCGTGTGAGTGCGTGTATGAATGTTATGATAAGATGTATGTGTGCGTGTATATGAACGTATTAGACACGGTTGGGTATTAGCAAGTATGAGCCTGTGAGAGTGGGAGTGCATGTGAAAGTGAAAGTTTCGCGAATATATGAACATATTTAAGAAGATAAAAGAGAAAGAGAGAGAGCGAGAAAAAGTGTGTGTGTGAGATTGTATGTGTGTTTGTAAAATCTGACAGCTTGTCTGCCAGCAATAGTGTGAGGGTGTAGGAAGCTGGGTGTGAGTATGAACGTGGAAGAGGGTGTGAGAGTGCCTGAGAGGGTGTGAGAGTGCCTGAGAGGGTGTGAGAGTGCCTGAGAGGGTGTGAGAGTGCCTGAGAGGGTGTGAGAGTGCCTGAGAGGGTGTGAGAGTGCCTGAGAGGGTGTAAGAGTGCCTGAGAGGGTGTGAGAGTGCCTGAGAGGGTGTGAGAGTGCCTGAGAGGGTGTGAGAGTGCCTGAGAGGGTGTGAGAGTGTGAGCTGATTTGGGAGCGCTTTAGAGTGTGGAAGACAGTATGAGAAATATGTTTCTGTTATGGATGAGTGTGGCAGTGTTTGTAGTGTGTGTGAGAGTGTGTTTGAGAGTGCAGTGTGTGAGAGAGTGTGTGAGAGTGTGTTTGAGAGCATGTTTGCAGTGTGTGAGAGGGTGTGGGAGAGTGTGAGTGTATTTTTGGATTGGTTTAGGAATAAGAGGGAGCAGTTTAAAAAAAAAAATGGTCGCAGCAGAATAAGGGTAGAGGCGAATGAAAGGATGACAGAAACACTGGAAGAACAGACGCGAGAGGAAAGTGGAAGATAAAGGTGACGTACAGAAAAAAAGTAAAGGGAGGGAAAGGAGAGGGGGAAAGAGAATTGAGTTAGAAACGAGAGACAATCAAAACAAAAAAAAAGAGAGAAAGGCAAAGTTTAGAGCAAGAGTGAAGGGGAATGGGTGAGAACAAAAGAGAGATAATGAGAATGGAAAAGAGTAACTTTCGAGAAAGGAGGAAAAGGGGTGGCATTCACAAAAGTAGAAAGATGAATCAAAGGGCTAAAAGGGAGGACTGGGGTGAAAACTGAAGAAGGCTTTCGGAGCTGGAGAGAACAAATGTATACTTAACCACGAATACTAAAGCAACCAAAATAAACCATCCTGCGCTATGTATATAAAACATTCTTACACGTGAACACACATCCGCTACACACACACGCACATACACACGGGGACATGGGAGACATGATAATTATATATAAAATCCTGAGAGGAATCGAAAAGGTGGACAGAGACACGATGTTCCAGAGAAGAGTCACAGGGATGTTAGGAAGTATTTCTTCAGTCATAGAGTTGTCAAGAAGTGGAATAGTCTGGATAGTGAGACAGTAGAGGCAGGTACCATACATAGCTTTAAGAAGATGTATGATAAAGCTCATGGAACAGGGAGAGAGTGGAACTAGTGGCGACCAGTGAAGAGGTGGGGCCAGGAGCTATGAATCGACCCCTGCAACTACAATTAGGTGAGTGCAATTAGTTGAGCACACCCACACACACAAACACACACACAAACACACACACACATACACACAACAATAATGGGAGCTCGAAGGGGAAGTCGAAGGCTCAGGGGATCACAGGAAGATAGTCCTGGTAAGGAAGAATGGATGGACGAGCAATGCAAAAGAATTGAACAAGAATGGGAGAGCATATGGAGAAAAGGATAGAGTCAAAGAAGAAGAAATGGGATTCACAAGCTGAAGCTGCAGAAGCCAGGATAGGGGCCCTAGAATATTAGGCAAATAGTGGAGACATGGCATCTGAAGCAGGTACACCTCTATTAAACGAGGAGCCCAGCGGAAAGGAAGGAGACATGACTTATGCTAAGGCACTATCAGTACACCAAGCAAGGCCGAGGAATGTAGAGGGAGAGCTGTTAGGAGAAGAGAGAGCAGGGAGAAGGTAGAGAAGTTGACAGGTCCCATGCAGAGGCACAACCATTCCACCAAGATTTACAGGAAAAATAAGGAAGACAATGGCTATGTACAAATGTGACCCAGAGACACAGAGGGAAAGGCAATGGGAGGAGAAGGAGAGAGAGAAGTCAGTGTTTATTCATGGGCTTCAGGAGAGCAAAGGAGGACACAATGGAAGACAGCAGAACAAATAACAGGAGATTGAAAACATCAAAGAAATAGGCGAGGGGGACATGACTGAGATAGTAAATTTTCAGAGAATAGGAGGGTATTTGAAGGAAGAAATTGACAGAAATGGTGCAAAACAGGATCTTGCAAAAAACCACAGATGAAGGAATCATCAAAATACAAGAGGGTGTTCCTAGACCACAACAGAACAAGAACAGAATGACAGCAGCTGAGGAGAAGACACAGAAACGAAAGGGGCTAGGAAAAGAGACAAGGACAGAGTCAGCAGAGGACAAACCCGAGCTGGGCAGAGAAACAAGCACAAGCACACACAGAACCACCCTCAGAACCCCACAGCCAAACATGCTATCCCAACACAAACCACAATCCACACTTACACCCCAACCCCCCCTCTATGCTGTAGAATCCCCAGCACACTGCCAGGTCCCCCCCCCCAAGACCCACAGAACACAGTGTTTGGGGAAAAAACAAAGGATGGTACACCAACTGACGGAATAAGAATATGGGGGAGGAATGGCTAAAGAATCAAAGAAGCATCACGGGACATCATAGTCTACCAAAACCAAGGCCCAAAGAATGATAACAGATGCTATCTTTCTAACAGGAAATCAGATCCTGAGGAAAACAGGAACAGAGGGAAAAAGGGCACTGCTCATAAAAAACCAAGGGGTTTTTGATGAGCAGAAAAGGGGAGAAAAAGAAAACAAGAACTGTAAAAAGGAACACTTCAGGGTGGAGGTCCCAAGGGGGAAATTTAAAGGATGTATAAGCACCACAGTAAGAGAGCATGGTTGACACACTGGCTGAAGTGCCCAAAGGGGCCAGAGCGGGGAAAGTACTGTTTGGGGGTGATTTCAACACAAAGAAATTGACGGGGAGAACCGGGAGCTACATGGGGCCCCAGAAACGGGAGGGCAAAAATGATGGAGGTGGTACTGAAAACCTATGTACCAACACATGGGGACACTCCAGAGAGAGAGGAGAGGATGAGCCAGCAAGACGGGACCTAGTATTCACCTTGAGAGTGCAGATATTGAGGACATCATAAGAAAGTCCCCCAAAAGGGACATGGTTCAGTCAATACATAATAGAGTTACAAGTGGAAGGCAGAAGGGGCAGGACAAGGCCCAAACCACAAAAAAGGGGGATCCAAAATTTTCCCAGGTTTAGTGAAAAAAGATCAGGGAATCAGAAAATAAAAGGGAATATTGCCAAATCAAAAACTGGAAAGTTTTATAAAGGGGAACAGAAATAACGAGAAGGCCAGGGTGACCCCTTTGGGTTCACCAAAGGTAAGAGGCCAAAACCAAGTGTTAGAGAATGGAAGAAGAAAGGGCAAAAACCCAGGAGAATAAGGAGAGTCAGAAATAAATATACGGTAAGAAGGGAGGCCAAAAAACAAAAAAAATGACAGCAATGAAAGCCAAACCCCAACCCGGCAGTTTTCAGCCACATCAGGAGGAAAACAACAGTCAAGGACCAGGTAATCAGGCTGAGGAAGGAAGGAGGGAGATAACAAGAAACGACTATGAAGTATGTAGGGGCCAACATGGGTTCAAGAGGAGACAGAAGGGACCCCGAAAGATGGAAAGGGGGGGAAACCCTCGGTGTTGGACCAAACCCGGGGGTAGGAAGAGGCTCAAGCGAGCAGAACCTCAAAGGCGATGGGGCCAGATAACATCCTCCATGGGTCCTGGGGAGGGGGCAGAGGAGTATGTGTACCATAACAACAATCTTCAAACATCTATCCAAATCGACTACCTGAGGTTGGGAAAACAGCTAATGTAGTCCCAAATTTTTAAAAAAAAGGGGACAGACCAAGCATTAAACTACAGACCATTGTCACGACATGTATAGTTAAGGTCAGGAGAAGATTATCAGAAGACGGTGGAGCACCTAGAAAAGAATGAGTTATTAACGACAACCAGCATTTCAGGGGGAAAAATCCTGTCACAAACCTACAGTTCTTTTACAGGGTGAAGCAGTAAAACAAGATGAAGAAGGCTTTTTACACAGTTCCACACAAAAAAAATTAACAAAGCTGGGGGACCGGCGGATAAAAGGTAAGGCACTACAATGGATCAGGGAATACCCGTCGGGAAGAAACGGGGTCATGGTTGACAGGTGTCAAGGGGGCGCCGTGACAGCGGTGTTTCCAAGGGGCGTCCTAGGGCCGGGGTTTTTGGGATATTAACGGCATGACGGAAGGAATAGACCAAAAGGGCCCCGTTTGCACATAATGTGAAGTCGAAAGAAGAATTAATCGACAGGGCCAGGCAGAACTCGGGGATCTGGGCAGGCTGCAGACCTGGGTTTACAAAAGGGTCCTGGAGTTCAACCCCAGAAGGAAAGTCAGAAGATTGGGGGAAAGGGGAAAGAAGACCGCAGACAAGGTCAGGGGGCCAGATACTACAAACCCACCAAAAAAAGGATCTTTGGGTGATTATAAACCGGCCACCTCCTGTGGGCACATCCCCAAAAAACGCTGCACATATGGGCGCCTAACAAACCTAAGAACAACATTCCCACATCTCAATAACGAATGGTTTGACCCCCAACCGTGTACGTCAGGCCTATATTGGGGGATGCACACCAGTTTTGGGAACCCCACCTAGCCAAGCACGAAGGGAAAATTAAAAAAAGTGCAAAGGGTTTTAAAAAAGTCCCCTAGCTAAGGGCTGTCCAGAGGGGAGGGTTAATGAAATCGACATGACTACACTGGAGGACAGGAGATGGGGGAATGATAACAATATATAAAATACTGAGAGGGAAATTTAAAAGGACAGGATGTTCCATATATGGACACAGAACAAGGGGTCACAATTGGAAGTTGAAGACAGATGACTCACAGGGATGTTAGGAAGTATTTCTTCAGTCACAGAGTTGTCGGGAAGTAAAATGTCAAGGGATGTAGGGAGGCAGGATCCATACATAGCTTTAAGAAGAGGTATGAAAGCCCAGGGAAAGTAGGAGAGGCCAAAGAGTGGGGATAGCGGACTGCCCTGAAACTAAACGGGTGAAACACACGCACGCCACCACACCAACACACACACACCACACGTCAGGAACTGCCAAGTTAAAAAACGAGGTAACGGGGGAACAAAGGACAACTGTGCGGGAGGCACGTCAGCCCACCTAGAGCCCGGGGAAAATGACAAGGAGCACACCGGGAACAAGGAAGGGGACTGAAAAAAATGGAGCCAAGCTTTAACAGAGGCCCAAAAGACTACAGCAGTGCCCAAAAAAAATTAAAAAGATCAAATGACAGACCACTGACACAGGACATCAGACAAAAAAGAGATTGAAGGAAAACGTCAATGGAGTTAACTGAATCGACTCAGGGATGCAAAGAGAAATAAAGGGGGGGAGGGAAAAAAATTTTTTTTTTTCCCGGGTCCGGGGAAGTTAAAGGGGTTTTTAGAAGAAGACGGGAGGAAAAAAAATTTTTAAAAGCCCAAAAAAGGCAAAGAAGAACATAAACCCAGGGGGAAAAAAGAAAATTTTGGGGTTTGGGGGAAAAAACTGCCCTTTTTTTTTCAAGAAACACCCTGAAACAGGATCCTGCAGAAAAAGCACGACTAACGGACATACGGGACGTACGGGAGGCCCCTGACAAAAAAGAAAAAAAAAGAGAAACTGAAAGAGAGGGGAAAGACGCAAGGAGGAAAGGGGGGCAAAGACAAAGATGCGAAAACCCCCAAAAAGGGGGAAGAGAATTTAAGCCTCCCACAGAACCACCGAGGGACTTCAACCAAAAAAAACCCCCAAAAAACTAATTGCCCAAAACCCACAAATTTTCCACCTACTCCCCCAAACCCCCTAATCACAAACTCCATCCCCAAAAAAACCCCCCCAAAATTTTCCCCCCGCCAGTAAAGAAGTTGAAGGTTTGGTAAAAAATGGGATGGAATTACAAGTTGAACCAAAAAATCAAGGAGACGTCCTCAGACATCATAGCACTTACAGAAACAAAACAAAGGGGGATGATAAAACACAATTTTCCCAAACCCGGATATCGATTTGGGGAAAAAAAAAGGGGGAGCAGAGGTGGGGGAGAAACTGCCATTAAAACCGATGGGGATTTGAGGAAGAAAAGGGAAGGGGAAAGGGGGATTAAAATAAAAAATTCGGGTCTGGGGAAAAAAGGGCCGGGGGATCCCAACCCCCCAAAATGCGGGAAGGGGCCCAAAGAAAGAATATGAAGAGAGCAAAAAGGGGGTGAATACACTAGCTGAGGTGGCCAGAAGATTTCACACGGGAAAAGCAAAAAAAGGGGGGAACCCAAAAGGAACCCAATTAAAGGGAAAGGTGGAAAATTAAAAAAACCCCCAAAACATCAACATGTTAGGACACTACCAAAAGAGAGGTGGGGATGATCTGGGGTTTTGACATCGAGAACATTAAAAAGAAAGCCCCCGGAGCCAGTGATCACGTAGTTTTGAATTTGGGGAAAACAGAGTAGAGTTACAAGGGGAAAAAGGGAAAAAAGGGAGGGGGGAAGCCAACTAAAAAAGGGGGGGGCTTACAGGCATGAGGAATTTCCCCGAAAAAGGGGTTAGGGGGAAAAAAAATTTGGAGGAAAACGAAAAAGAAAGAGGGGCCGACAACAAAATGCAAGGAGACAGAGGGGGGGTTTGCCCCCAAAGGGGAAAGAAATAAGAGAAGACCAGAAGAGCCCTTGGTTTACCAAAGGGGTAGGGGGGAAAAAATAAGTGTGAGAGGGGAAATAAGAACAAAGGACCCAGAAAAAAAAGAAATTATTGAAAAAAGCCAGAAAGGGGAAAGAAAAGATAAAGAGGACGCCCATCGAAGAGGAACGATACATCGAAAGTCAAGTCTGACCCCCGTTGTATAGCCACATCGAGGAAGACAAATAAGGACTAGGATAAAGGTTTAAAAAGGTAAAAATGAAGTAGAGGACCCCAACACGAAAAAGGGGGAAATATTTACAGGAGACAGAAAGAACCCCTGGGAAGTCAGAAAGGAAAGGGTACCCAACAAGGGACATCCCAACAAGTACGGGGTGAAAAAACACAACCGAGGAGGAGGTGAAGAAGGGAAACGAACTTGATCCCCCAAAAAGGGGGGGCCGAAATTTCTGGGGGGCCCGGGAGGGGGAGAGAGATGCTGTGTGGCCCTTTAAAAACAATTTTCAAAACATCCATTGCAACTGGGCAAAATTTAGGTATGAAAGACGGGAAATGTAGTCCCCATTTTTAATTAAGAAAGGAGACCCAAAAACAGGCACTAAACTACAGACCAGTGTCCCCGATGATAGTATAAAAATGGAAAGATTAACAGGAGGAGAGGGTGGAGCACTTAGGAAAAGGGAAACTTTTTAAAAAAAAAACCAAGGGTTCAGGGGAAAGGAAAAACCTGTGCCACAAACCTACTGGGTTTATGAAAAGGTAACTGCAAAGATAGGGAGAGGGGGGTAGACACATTTTCTTGACTGCAAGAAGGCCATCGACACAGTCCTCACAAAAGATTAGTGCAAAAGCCAGAGGGGCAGGGACGGGATAACAGAAAGGGCATTAATGGATCAGGGGAATACCTGACAAGAAGGCCCAAGAGTCATGGATGACGAGGTGTCAAAAGGGGGCGTTTTGGAAAAAGGGGGTTCCCCAGGGCCCTCCTAGGGCCAGTGCTATTTTGGATATGAGAATGACAAGGGATAGACCCAGAGGTGTCCCTTTTTTCAGATGATGTGAAACCAATGAAAAAATTGACCATGAATCGGGGGATCAAAAAGACCGGGGCTGGTGAAGTTCCCAAAAATTTTTGTTTCCCCCAGGTTTTAACCCCCAAATGTAAAATAAGAAGATCGGGGAAGGGCAAAGAAGACCGCAGACAAAGTAAAAGGGCTAGGTGACCAAGACTGCAAACCCCACCCCAAAAAAAAGGATCTTGGGGGGAGAAAAAATCGAGCACATCTCCTGAGGGGCCCCTCAACCACATAACTGCTGCAGATATAACCCCCAAAAACCCGAGAATAGTGTTCCGATACCTCAGTAAGGAATCATTCAAGTTTTACACCGAGTTGTCAGGCCCATACTGGGTATGCCGTACCAGTTTGGGAAACCCCCCCGGTCCAAGTCAAGAAAAATTTTTGAAATTGCAAAAGGGGTTTTTTTTAAAAAACTAATTCCAGAGCTAAGGGGAAAAGTCCTACGAAAAAGATTAAGGGAAAAACGGGCCCGACGACACTGGAGGACAAGAGAGTCAGGAAGAATGATAAGAACATACAAAATACTGCGAGGAAATTTTAAAAGGGGGAAGAGAAGGGTGTTCCAGAGATAACAGAAACAAGGGGTCAGATTGGAAATTGGGAAAACTCAAAGCAAAATTTAAAAATATTTTTTTTGTCATAGAGTTGTCAGGGAAGGGGAAAAGTCTGGGAAGGGCTTATGGAGACAGGGGAAAACCCCCCAAGGGTTTTTAGAAACTGTATGGGTAAAGCTCATGAAGTAGGGAGGGAGGACCTAAAAGGGCCAGTGGGAAAAGGGGGGCCAGGGGCTATTAATCGACCTTTTGCAACCACAAATAGGTGAGACACATACCCCGCCCCACACAAAAAAAACACCCACTCCCCCCAACCCCCCACACAAAACACAACCCACCACACACACACACACAAACACACCCACTACACACTTTCCCCCACACACACACACACACACGTAAAAATATAGAAATATTTACTGAATAAAAGGCAGAAGTGTAACTATAGGAAAGGTACCAGAGGGGGACGGGTGGTGGGGTGGGTTTCCCTGAACATTGCCAGCTCCACAGCTGTTTTTTTTATGCATAAAGACTTGTTTGTGTATGTGAAAAAAAGGGGAGAAATTAAAACCGAACATGCTGTAATCATAGCCGAAGGTGGCTACTTATAAAAAAAGAAAAATATATAAAAACCAGAACACTGATGACTGTACTAACGAGCATAGTGCTGGGTCTGTAACACGTACCCGGCACCACC
>WNWK01036412.1:10000-19179 GCA_009830355.1 Cherax destructor | reverse complement strand
GATTTTTTTTGAGCGGTAAATTTGGGCCTAGATGTGAGAAAATTTTGGAAAGGGGGCACCACATAAAAAACCTGCAGCACAAGTGATAATGATAGAAAAAAACTAAAACCCGAAATTTTTCTTTAAAAAAGGCACTTTGCAGTGTTGTTTCGTTTTTTCTTTATTTTTTTATAGTTGTATTTCATTTTTTCTCTTTTGGGATAGAATGGAAGATACAGTGGTACCCCGGTTTATTTATATTTTTCGTTCCAGAATGCTGTTAAATCCCATTCCCAAACGAATTTATCCCCATAAGGAATAAAAAATAGACTAGCCCTTTTTTAGCCCAAAAAAAATACACTTATAAAAGCTTTTAAAAAAAATAAACTTACATAAAAGGGCGATTTTGGGAGACCATCAAAAACCGGGTCCCACTGTATATTCCAATTTTTTCAACCAAATTTCTTATTTTTTGTTTTATTACCTTCAAAAAAAGACTCTACCATTTCATAAGAAAAATAAGAATTTTTTTTTAACGTTTGGCCACGGATCGCGCAAAAAAAAAAAAAAAAAATCAAAAATTAGGGAAAATTTGGGATTTTTTTCTTACCAAACATAGCTGATCTTTTTTGGCAACCCCTCGTATAATTTCATCATTATATGATGTTTCTACAAGGAGTTATAGTAATTTTTTAAATGGGGTGAGGGCCCCTGTCAACATACGCACGGGGATTTGAAAAAAATTTTTTTTTTTTCTCTAAATTTTTTTATTTTTTTTCTCTAGTAAATACAAATTACCTTTTACATCATAGGAGAGGGGGACTAATAGGGCCCGGGAAAACCCAACGGGGTTTTTCTGGCGTTCTCGGATAAGAAGTGCTGACAGGCCAAAATGCCAGGGGGCCCACACACACCAGCCAACAAATTGCCCCTATTTTTACGCTAATATCAAAAAATGTTTATTTACTTACAAATTGATCTATTATGACATAAAGCGACATATTAATAGCATGAAACATGAAAAACACACCAGAATAAATATTTGTGGCATAATATGACGGTCTATCGTTTGGTAGGGGGAGGGTAAGACGCCTATAAGGATTTTTTTTTCCCATTCCCACATCCTTTTTGAGAAAAAAGGGTTTCACCCATGGTAAACTGAGAGACACTCCTAGATGATAAAAACAGGGGAAAAACAAGTTTTTTTTTTGGGAAAAAAATTTCCCCGGGGAAAGTATTTGGGGCTGCCGCGCTTCCCCTTTTTTATCTCGAAGTAAGTTATTTACCTTTTTTGAAGGGTGTACCATCATTATTAGTAACTAATTGACGGTTTTTTACAATAAAATAGAAGAATGATTTGTTTTACAAGATAGCATGTACCCTTTTTTAAAGATCCCAAATATTTTCAGTTTTTGGGGGAAAAAGTCCATATTTTGCTAAATTTTCAAGCAACCTACAAACTGTATTTTTTTTTTAGAATGAAGATAAGGTTTATTACAAAATTTGGGACACGCTGCACGATGGACTTGGGTGTTCTATCACAGAAAGTGTCAAAACCATTTTTCCAACTACCACTCGGAGGAGCTCACCCTAAGTATTTTTTTTTAAAATTTTTTAGAAAATTTCCAAAGGGTTTCATTTGCTTTTGGTCGATTTTATTGAAACTTCACCAAAGCAAGGTCGATATAAGCTTCTAATAGTACCCCAAAAAATGAGCACCCCCCCCGGTCAACAAAAAAAAGGTTTGACCCAAGATGGAGCACCCCTTTGAATTCTTGGACACTGGCGCCCCCCTTCCCAAAAAGGGCCTTTGGACCCTGAAAGGGAAGGTAAAAGTGTATACCTAGTAGGTTTGCCCGGGGAACGGGGATGTTGACCCCCCCCAAAACCCCTCTCCAGGTATAAAAAACATTGTACTATTTTCATTTAGCCCACCCCCTCTTTTTTGTATTAATACATACTTAAAATTGTACTGTTGTTCACATAGATACCTCACTTTTTGTACATATAAAAACCCCACTCAATATGTCTAGTTCTTTTGTAGGGGTGAGCATTTATTAACCTTTCCTGAAATACACACTATGATAGTAGCTTTTTTTGTTAAAATATTTTATTACATTTTTAAAAAAATTTTTCATAATGCAGAAAGAAATAAAGTTTTTTTTAAAAAACAGTAATAACTAAACAAACTTGTTAAATAATGTATTAAGGGAAGGTGACACCCACAGACCCCGACATGTCTAGGACGTTGTTGTTTGGGAATAAAAGTGGGAAAGGTGTTTATGAGAGGTTGATGTTGTATGGCCTGCCTCCCCACGACGCCCCCACGAGGAAGGGGGGCCAGCAGTCTCAACTGACAACACTGCTCATGGTCAACATGGGCAAGATGATTTTCCCCCTTAGTTATGACATCATCAGGAACCATGCCATCTTCCAGACTAGAGATGATCTCATTAGGAAGCAACAGACCCAGGGTTTTCCCACAAAAACATTGATATACAGGGGGGCCCTGGGTAGGGCTGGCACAGAAAACTGCCCAGGGAGGTACTACCGTCCTGCCAAGTGATTTAAAACAGAAACCTGTGGTATTTTGGGCAAACCATTCTGAAAAAATACCCTGATTTTTGCTCGCTGTAAATAAAGCTAATATTTGCATTAATAACTCATTACAATTGTGATCAGGTGTAATCGTGTAAGGTTCTTCCCCTTTTGTAACTTGTTCAGTTTAATAAAATTTTGTGGCCCAGTTTCGGGACCCATTATATTCCTCGTAATTTTTTTTTGACTACCCCCCAAGGGGGGGTATGTGATGCATAATAAAGATATTATACTAAACTATTCTTTTACATTTAGTAATTCATACAAGAGAAGGGGTTAAAGCCCCCTTGGGTTTCCCCAAAATATCAAATATCTGGAAAGTCTATTTACTTTGCTTTCAGATTTGAAAATTGGTTTCCCCAAAATTTATGGGGACGGAGGAATGTATGGGAAAAAAATGTGGGAGGCGGGCCCTGGAGCACTGTGACCCGGTTTGGGACCGTATACCACCACCTTATTAATGATATACACCATGGGTATACCAGTAACCTCCAGGGTATACACCTCATGTAAGTATACCAGAAACCCTCCGGGGGTATACCCCTTTATGAAAGTATTAACTACTAATTTGGGATATGCATCAAGGAACAATTATGACTAAAAAAGGGAATATTCACCCATCATTTTTTCAGGTGTGTGGACATGAAAACCAGGTGAGCCCCTGAGCAGCCCCCCCTCCCCATCCCCCCGGGGGCAGGCACTGAAGTTTTCCCCAGGACTTAAGTCCCTAACAGGTTTCCCTTTGAATCCCTTCATATATGTTGCTTTTCTTTCACACTCCAACAGCTTTTAAAACCCCTTAAATGTTGCTTGTCCCATTTTGTGATCTAACACTCTTACACAGCCCTAAATGCCCAAGCTCCTTACACTTAAAACCTCTTACCCCTTCCTAGGACAAGCCCTCCTCATTACCCTATTCTTCCCCCCCCTCATCACCCTCTTATTCCCCCCTCCCCTTTCATATTATTATATTTTGTTGTGACGGGGAAATCCTGCCTGCATGTTGTATGTGCTCAGTGTATGTTAACCCTTTCACTGTTGCAACCACTGGAATTAAAACCTTTTTCCCCGCCCCCACCACGGGAAATTTAAAAAACCCCTTTCAAACTGTTGCAAACCACTGGAATTAAAACCCTTTCCCCTTCCCGACCACTGGAATTAAAAGTGCTGTCAGTGTCGGGGGTTTAAAAAACTGATATTTTCCAGAATAACCAAGATTTTTTTCTGAAGTTATTGATGAAAAAAATGTAAAATTTTTATGGAAAACTTAGGGAAATTTTGCTAGCTGCAAAAAAAAAAAAATTTTATGAAATGATAGAGAATCTTTTTTCCATCATAATGACAAAAAAATATGAAATTTGATGAAAACTAATGGAATTATGCTCCAAAATTAGCGGGATCGTTTATATTTACGATCGTGGATTTTGTCCACTTTTAGCCCTTTTTTTTTGGGCCCAAATTTCCCTTGTTTCAGTCTACCAAAATTTTAGCTATTTCGCTTTGAATTCCATTTGTTCTATCAATTTAGTACAAGAAACTGCCAATTTTCCAATTTGAACTACCCAATTTTGGTCAGAAATTGGCAAGCCCAATTTCCCCAAATTTCAAAAAATGCCAATTTCAAAATAGGGGCCAGAATAAACGGGCAGACATTCCTGGACCAAAAAAACATTTTATCTGTTCATTAGTCACATCTCCAGGCCCATCTTCATTCTTTTCTTTTCCCTTTTGAATTTTTTTTCTCACAAAAAATAGAAGATTTTCTGTTATGTATACTACTGCATCATTGAAAATGGTATGAATAGTATCAGCGCACTTGTGCAAGAATATTAGACTCACCAGTTGATGTGTTTTGGGACGATGGCGTGATTTGTTTATTTTGAACATCGGAAAAAATCGAACTTTTTTTGCTATTTTTGCGCTCAGTTTCAAGGTACTTTCATCATGAAACCAATAAAAAATTATCTCTTTTTTTGTAATATATTTTCCATTCTATCAAATGAGACCAAAAAAAGGGAGAATACAACCATAAATACAATACGAAAATAGACTGCAAAGTCGCTGTTTTAAAACCCCAAAACACGTTGGGATTTTTTTCCTCATTACGCACTGTGTGGGCAGATTTATATTCACGGGACCGCACAGACCCATTCTTCAAATCTGGGCCTACCATCCTGTTTCCGTTTGATTTGGGGGGTTAGAATTTGGGGAGTACTAGTACCCCAAAAAACCCTGGTGCGAAAGTTTAATAGTATGGCCAAACCCGGGAAAGGGAAGAGACACATCAACGTAAGCGCCACTAGCCTGGGGTAATGTAATTTATGGCAGAGACAGCAAAACTTTTTTTGACATTGTAGCACACACTGAGATAAGGGGGAAAACCTTGGTTTAATTCAAATTCAATTTTTTTTTTTTTAACAAGTCGGCCATCTTCTACCAAGGCAGGGTGACCCAAAAAAAAAAGAAAATTCCCCAAAAAAAAAATACTTTCATCATCATTCAAAACTTTTTACCTCACTTTATACATGATCACTGTTTTTTGCAGAGGCGCCAGATAATAAAAGCCGAGAATAGTCCCCCCAGCTGTCAAATCCCAGCCCCTTTCCTTTTAAAGTGCAGGCATTGTATTCCCATTTCCAGGACTCAAGTCCACTAAATCTATAATAACCGGTTTTCCGGGAATCCCTTCACTAAATATTACCCTCTCCACACTCCAACAGCTCCGGGCCCCAAAAAACCTTCCTTTCATTCACTCCTATCTAACAAGCTCACTTTGCTGGAAGTCCAAGCCCCCGCCCAAAAAACCCACCCCCCCTCCAACCTTTCGGGGGACCCCCCTCCCCCGCCACCCTTTCCCCCTACAGATTTATACGCCCCCAAGTCATTCTACTTCGATCCATTCTCTCAAAAATGACCAAACCACCTCAAAAACCCCCTCTTCAGTCCTCTGACTAATACTTATAGTAACCCACACCCCCTTTAATTTTCCCAAATTCCAAACCTTTTGCATAATATTTACACCACACATTCCCCTTTTAGACAGGACATTCCACTGCCTCCAGCCACCCCCCCGCTGCAGCTTTTTAAACCCAAGCTTCACACCCATATAAGAGTGTTGGTACCACTATACTTTCACACATTCCCTTTTTTGCCTCCGTAGATAATGTTTTTTTCCACATTTTCCAACGCACCATTTTCCCCCTTTTTTCCCTTCATGAATTCTAGGGTTAAAACCCTTTCATCCTTCATAAACTCATCCGCTGACAAGTCAACCCCCCAAATATCTGAAAATATTCATTTTTTCCTTTCCCCTTCTCTCCAATGTGATACCCAAATTTTTTTATCTAAATCGTTTTAAAAGCCTCATCACCTTTCCCCAATCTTTTTTCACTTTTTACTTTCTACCTTTTTCACACCCTCCCAAACTCGCCCCCTAACCTTTGCAACTTTTCTTTAGAATCTCCCATAACACAGTATCATCAATAAAAAATAACTGTGTCAGCTCCCATTTTTTTTTGATTCCCCCAAATTTTTTAAACCCAATTTCCCCTCCCCAACACCCAGCCAGGGAAAGCTGTTCAAGTGCCATTAATAAACAAATTTATTCCCATAAGGAATAATGTAAATTAGACTAGTCCTTTTAGACCCCAAAATACACTTACAAAAGCACTTACAAAAAAAACACTTACATAATTGTTCGAGTTTGGGGCATCACGAAACCGGGGGTACCCGTATTAACCCTTTGAGGGTTCCCAAACCGTAGATCACGCATTGCCCCAGGGGGCCAAACCGTAGATCTTGGGTTTTATGAGCTCAGCTCACTCAGATAAGCAACGGGAAATTTGGGCCTAGATAAGGGAAAGCACTATGTGGGGAAATGTGCACCATATAAAGTAAATCCTGAAGACACAGTGCATAATGAGAAAAACTGTGACTGTTTTTTTATTAAAAAGCAACTTTGTGGTGTATTTTTATGTGATTTTTACGGTTGTATTCACGGTTTCTTGGTCTCGTTTTTATAGAATGGGAATTTTCAGAAATAGAGATGATTTTGATTGGTTTTAGAAATTGAAAATAGCTACTAATTGAGTCAAAGTAGCAGAAATGTTTGATATTTGCTGATTTTCAAGGGGTAAACAAACCCAATCACGCGACCAAACACGCCAACTGGTGGGTCTAATATACGTTTACAAATGCACTGATAGTGTTTATACAATTATTACAATATTGCATAAGAGTAATTCTTTCTTTTTTTTGGTGTGAAAAAAAATTTCATTATGTAAATAAAAAATAAAAATGGAATTTAGATAAAGCCGGGAAACATAACTAATAAACAGAGAAAATGTTATTTTAGTGCCAGAAATGCCCCATTGTTTATTCTGGGCGCTGTTTTGAAATTGGAATATTTTAACTTTGGTGAAATTGGCAAAAAACCAATTTCTGATCACTTTTTTTTACTTGAAAAAGTTGATTGGGGAGTTTTTGTGTCAATCAATAAAAAAGAAGAAATACTAATGAAATAGCTAAGAATTTGGGCAACTGGAATAATGTACTCCCAAAAATTGGGGCAAAAAGGAAAAAAACGCCAAAAGTAAATAAAACTGACACAGTCAAAAATTTTTGATAGGAAATTTGTCAGTTTTTCACCAAATTTTTTTACTTTTTTTTTTATTACCTTTAGAAAAAAATTCTCTACCATTTCAAAAAAAAATAATTTTTTTTTTTTTTAAATTCTTAGACCCTGTGGACAATGCGAGCCCCCCCGGTTGGACCCCCAAAAGGGTTAAACAAACCCTGGTGACATCACACATCCCTGTCTAAGACCTACTTTTTACCGAGAAGTAACCCCCTCTCCTATACACCTAACCGTCCCCACTATCCTCATAAAACTTTTTTACAGCATTCAGTAAAAGCACTTGGCTTTATTGAGTCACAAAAAGATCTGTAAAAAAAAAACACATAAGCATTATACTGCTCATTTGTTTATTTTTCTATTGTGTCGGTATTTTATATCATTTATTTCCATGCATGACTTACGGAGGAAAAATTTCCCCCTTTCCCTTTTATATAAAGAAACTATTCATGCTCTCTGCCAACCTTAGGTCCCTTTCCCCTTTTTTCATACATTTATTAAAAAAAAAATGCCAACTCCCTCCAACACAATATCTCCCCTGCTTTTTAATATTTTTGTCATGATCCCGGCATTTCCTGCTGTTTTAGCCTTAAACCTAATCCCCCTCACGCACTCCCCCACACTAAATCCTCCCTTTTTTCTTCACTCCAAAAAAGATGTTATACCCCCCTTTGACCAGGGGCAGAAATTACCCCCTTCCCTTGAATTTTTTGTTCCCTTTTCCTGCCGTATCCCCAAACCTCCAGCCCCCACATACTAACCCCCCTACTCTGTTATTTGAAAAACCAAATTTGTTCCGCTTTCTTAACTTGTTTATTTTGAAAAATTTTTTGGGACACTGCCTCTCCCACTCTTTCATCTGCTCTTTTCCCCCCTCACCACTCTTCACCTTTTTTTTACTCCTACTCTGCTCTTTTTTTACAACTTTTCTGTTTTGTAAAAACCTCTATAAGCTACCTTTTTTTTTTTATCACACCCTTTACTTCTTCATTCCACCACTCACTCCCCCTTTTCCCCCTGCACCCACCTCCTATAGCCACAAACTTCTGGGCCCCCCATTCTAAAACTGCATTTTTTAAAAATATCCCAACCTCTTCAACCCCCCCCCTACTCATACTTGCACTAGCCCACCTTTCTGCCAATAGTTGCTTATATCTCACCCTAACTTCCTCCTCCCTTTGTTTATACACTTTTTACTTTCTTACTTGCTGCCTTTCCTTTTTTGTCCCCTCTACCCCTTACTCTTTAACGAAACTACAACTAAATAATGATCCGATATATCCGTTGCCCCCTATAAACATGTACATCCTGGGAAACCTACCCATCAACCTTTTTTCCACCAATATATTATCTAACAAACTACTTTCATTACGTTATATCATACCTTGTATACTTTTTTATCCTCTTTTTTATAAAATATGTATTACTTATTACCAAACATCTTTCTTTGACATAGCTCAATTAAAGGCTCCCCCTTTACATTTAACCCCGGCACCCCAAATTTACCTACTAATTTCCCCCCACAACATTTTTACCCACTTTAGCATTAAAATCCCCAACCACAAGTACTCTCTCACTTAGTTCAAAAATCCCCATGCACTCACTCAACATTTCCCAAAATTTTTCTCTCTCTCCTCTCTACACTTTCTCTTCTCCAGGTGCATAAACATTTTCTATAACCCACTTTTCACATCCAACCCTTATTTTACACCACATAATCCTTGGAATTTATACATTTTACCCCTTTTCCTGCCTTAACTTATCCTTCAACATTATTCCTACTCCTTTTGCTCTTTAAATCTGTTTGAAACCCCCACCTAATCTCATCTATTTCTCCCCACTGAAACTCTCCTACCCTTCATCTTTTTTTCATTTGGCTAAAACATCCAGCCTTTTTTTTATACAAACATCCACAATCATCTTTTTCTTATTATTAATCAAATTCAAAATGAATTAAAATTCAAATTTT
>WNWK01036412.1:0-5000 GCA_009830355.1 Cherax destructor | reverse complement strand
CTCCTGAGGCGACATAAAAAACAAATAACTGCTGCAGCATATGGGAAACCGGAAAACCTAAGAATACTTTAAATCGGGAGTAAGGAATCATTCAAGACTTGAAACCCGTGTATGTCGGGCCCATTTTGGGAGATGCAGCACCAAAGGAAGCCCACACCTGGTAAAGCACGCCAAAAAATTAGAAAAAGTGCAAAGGTTTGCAACAAGACTAACCCGGAGCTAAGGGGTATGCCCCATGAGGAGACTTTAAAAGGGAAAAATCATCTTGACGACACTGGAGGACAGAGGAATAGGGGGGACATGATAGCGACACAAAAATAGTACTGAGGGGGAATTGACGGGATGGATGGGGACGGGAGCAGAGATGGGACACAGCAACAAGGGGACACAACTGGAAGTTGAGAACTCAGATGAGTCACCGGGGGATGTTGGGAAGAGTTTTTCCCAGCCATAGAGCTGTCGGGAAGTGGAGCGATCTGGAGAGTGATGTAGTGGGGGGAGGATCAATACATAGTTTTAAGAAGAGGTAAGATAAAGCTCCTGAGCAGGGAGGGGTGGATCTAGTACCCACCAGTGAAGAGGGGGGGGCCAGAAGCTGGGGGGATGGGAAAGTGTAGGGAGGCAGAGAAATTCATACGCAGGGACAGAGAACAGATGCAAGGGGAAGACCAGAGTGAGACCATGGTTTACCGGGAGGAAAGGACAAAAGGGAAAAAAGGAGCTGACCCAGAGAGCCAAAAACAAATATGCAAGGAAAAGCACAAAGGGGTTTCCTTTGGGGCAAAGGGAGAATGACGTAGACAAAACCCTTCTGGCTAAAAACTGTTGTACAGCCACGGGGGCATCAGGAGGAAAACAACAGTCAAGGACCAGGTAATCAGGCGGGAAGAAGGAAAGGGGGAGATCAACAAGAAATGACCAGAAAGTATTTGAAGAGCTCAGCAAGAGATTTAGGAGGTATTTTTCAGTGGAGACAGGAGGGCATCCAAACCAAGGGGGTACAAAACACAATAGAATTGATAAGTAGGAAAAGGAGAGGGGGCAATTTAGGAGTCTGTGTAGACAATGAATGGTTTTCCATAAAAAAGCAAAGAGGGGGGAAAGTAGGAGAGTATAGTTATACTAACACTCTTATAACACTCTTTTTATGGGTGTGAAGCATGTGTGGTGAATGTTGCAACAAAGAGAAGGCTGGGGGGCAGTGGAGATGTCATGTCTGAGGGCAATTTTGTGGTGTGAATATAATGCAGAGAAGCCATAGTTTGGACATTAGAAGGTGTTTTTGAGGTGGTTTTTTAATTTTGAGGGATGGAAAAAAAATAGGGTGACTCAGAGGGCAAAAATTTGTATTGGGAAGGGGAAAGGGATGTTAGGGGGTTTTCCTAGGAAATGTTGGAGGGAGGCAGTAAAGGAGGTTTTTTTGTGAGGGGGTTAGACTTCCAGCAAGCATTCGGGGCATTTTTAGATAGGGAAATGAGTGGAGGCAGAGGGTTTTAAATAATGTTCTGTTGGAGGGAGCAAGGTAACATTTATGAAGAGATTCAGGGAAACCAGTTAGCTGGAGGTGGGAAGTACAGTGCCTTCACTCGAAGGAGGAGGGAGATGTTGCGTTTTTTAACTGTGGTATCAGGGACACCCTCCCAAGACAGTGAGGGAAATGAGTGATGATGAAAGTGTTTCTTCTTTTTTGGATCACTCTGCCTTGGTGGGAAATGGCCAATGTGTTAAAAAAAAAAAACTAGAACTAGGTCTTTTTTAGTGGGAATAACGAATCTCGAGAGGGTACCAATTCAAATTTGCTCTATTTGGGAAATTTTAGTCAACCCAGTTGTCAATTGCATTGTTTGGTAAAAAAAAATTGTTTTTTAATGAGGCATTAAGAAAAAAATGTCCTTTGGGTTTTTTACTTTTCTCTTGGTTTTCGACGGGCGAAACTGTGTACAGAACGGGGCAAAACAGCCAGGTTACGTGCTCATGGAATGGGCCCCTGGGGCAATGGGTCGAGGGGGGGTCTGGCCCGTATAGCCACCAACTCACTGTAAACATTCTTTTAGCCCCTTTTTTGTGTATCTTGTGAACTTATTTGTTATTTTTAAGTTTTGGGGCATTTTTTTTTTTTTTTTTTTTTAAGAAAAACCCTCATGGGGCCCGAAAAAACCACTGGACAGGTTTTTTTGAGACAAAGAACCAGTGAGCCAGAACAAGGTGTTGTGGGGAAAAGAGCCAAAGAAGAGAAATAACATTAGCTCTCCTCTGACAGCTAAGGAACACTTAAATTTTCATTGACTGTACAGTAAGTATTTCAGTGAAATTTTTATTTAGTATTCATTTTTACAGTTTCCCTCGGGTAAAAATTTTTATACATTGTTTTATGTAGTACTTAGTACATTATTAATATACAGGGACCCCGGTTTTAGTAATTAACCGTTCCAGAGGGCCCCATTAATACCGAATTTTAAATAATTCCGAATCTTTTTTCCCCATAAGAAATAATGTAAATTCAATTAATTGTTTCAGACCCCCGGGAGTATTAACAAAAATTTTTTTAGAGATTAAATATAGATTTACATACAGAGAAGAATGAAAAATAAATATAAAGACTAATAACATGAAAAATGAACATTTAACATCACACTTACCTTTTTTTGGGGTTTTGTTAATACTCACCTAATTGTGGTTGTGGGTTTTTGGACTCAGGTCCGGGAAGACGGAGAGGGGAGAGAGGGGAGGCAGTTTATTTTTTGGGCCCGGGGAAAAAATGCTTCAATTTGACATAATATCAGCTCTACAGCTTATTTATCTATCAAAACCATCTAATATGACATAATAAGCAATATTAATAACATAGAAACAAAACATATACTCTAGAATAATTTAAAATATGTCATTTAATGTGGGGGATTGGTGTTGTGTTTGTTGTTGGGTGTATAAGGGCCACTGACCATGGTTTAATAGTGGTGGTGAATGGCAGCAGCAGCAGACGGGTATTGTCAGTCGCCCTATACCTTAAAAAAAAATGGAGGAGAAAATTTTTGGGCCATTTTTCTATCGGTTAATGGTTTTAAATTACTTGCTACACTGTTAATGCTACACTTTATCTCTGGCTGGCTTTAGTATCATAAAAAAATCGAGGGAAACATTAACCCCTTAAGAAACACATTCCCCTCTCAGCCCTTTTTTCCAAAGGGGTTTACTAGAAGTTTTTTTTGGGCCCATGGTTTTATTTTTGCAGTTGGGACCCAAAAACAATGGGAAAAATGACAAAAAAGAATGGTATGAATGCTTTTTTACCGTCACTGGTGGAAACTGGCCACTGACTCTGGATGGAGTGTTGGGCCGGGGGTACGCGTCCAGGACTAATTACTAATTCCGGGGGGATCTACTATTACCAACCCAAAATTTTTACAAAAATGTTACTAATTCCGACACAAATCCCTCCCACGAAATACGGGGGGCCATTGTATTTTTACATTGTCACTTGGGGGCTGGAACAAATTAATTCCCATTACAGTGGACCCCCAGTTTACGTTAGCCCCAAACTCCACCAATTATGTAAGTGTATTTTTTTACGTGTTTTTGTAAGTGTATTTTTGGGGGTCTAAAAGGACAATCTAATTTACATTATTCCTTATTGGAACAAAATTTTTTTTGGTAACGGTACTTGAACAGCATTCTGAATGAATTAATAACGTAAACCGGGGTCCATTACATTTTTTCCTTTACGGTAAAAATGTTTTGGGTCGATTTTAATGTCAAACCGACATCGGGAAATAAATTTAAAATTTTAAAACTGAGGTTCCACTGTATACTTATAAAACTCGCATATTTTGAAGAATTTGCGAAAAAAATATCTTTAATTTAAATTTTTTTGCACTTTTCCCGATCGGGACACTAATCGAGACCTGTTGTACTCTTTTTTTGGGATGAAAAAAATACATGAGCAACACTGGGATCTTGATTGCTCAAACCACGTGTCTTATTTATCAACTAGTCAGCATCGTATACCACGAATACTATTTTTTTCCTGCTGCGCCCCCTAACAGGGAGCACGGGGGCCGCTACCCAGGTTCTTTCGGGGCTTTACCTCAGTGTCGTTTCCCGGTATACATCTTGACCTGCTCAGTGGAGTGTTACCAAAACTGAAGAACTACCACAAGGCAGTGGGGCAGCTGCAGGAACTGTTTGGGTCAAAAAAACACCTGCAAGACTACCGGGGCGCTGGGACGACAGACTGGCCTCAACCTGGAGATGCACTTGAAGAAACCAGCACAGGTGAAATGAATATGATAATGGTATACAATGCTGACAAGCTGATAAGACACACGTAACAGTTAGGTATCTTTATTCTGAAACATTTCACTTACAAGAGGCTTCTTCAGTCGAAATTTCAGAGGAGGGCAGAAGCAGTCAAATTTAAAAAATGTAATTTAGTCCATCACCCTTGAAGATGTAGTTTTTAGATGGTCAGTTCAAGGGGTGAGAAGTTTCAATTTTCCGATATGGAAAACGGAGGAAAATTAAAACCCCATCGGAGATAAAACAAACCCCCAAACCCCAAAAGAGCGAAAAATAAAACCCCAAAAACCTGGGAGGATCATGACAGAGGATCTTACCTTCAAGGACCATAACATTAGCACCCCATCTGCCAAAAAAAGACAGGGGGAAAAATGAGAACCTTTAAAAAAGGGTGCCGCCTATGTTTACACTTTTTAGGTCGCTGTTCCCATCTAGGTTTTTAAAATTGTTTCACACTAACTGCACCTTTTAAGGCAGGGGGGAAATTGCTAACCCAGAAAATGTACAGAGAACCTTCAGGACGCATAACTGCAATAAAAACCCCCTCAATTACTGGGAACGCCCTTGGGAAATTCCTAAAAACCCGTACTCCCCGGAACGAGGGGGGAGAGATACATTATCAAAACACTTGGAAAAACCTAGAGGGGTTATACCAAAATTGCACACGAAAATGTCACCCCACAAAGCAAAAGACTCGGCAGACA
>WNWK01036411.1:0-19179 GCA_009830355.1 Cherax destructor | reverse complement strand
TGAAGGAAACAAGATCCATACATAGCTTTAAAAAGGGTATGATAAAGCTCATGGAGCGGGGAGTGGACTTAGTAGAGACCAGAAAAGGGCGGGGCCAGGGCTGTAATCACCCCTTGCAATCAAAAGGAGACACACACACACAAAAACAGCTTTAAGACACTATCTGACATTTGTACCCCACTGCTGCTCTCACACCTTAGGCCAGGATAATAATAATTATTATTGACCAGATAATGATGATGATAATAATGATATAATAGTAATAATAAAAAAATAATAATAATAATAAAAAATTAATAATAATAATAATAATAATAATAATAATAATAATAGTATAATAACAACAATAATAATAATAATAATAATAATAATAATAATAATAATAATAATAAAATAATAAAAATTTTTATTAATAATAATAATAATAATAATAATAATAATAATAATAATAATAATAATAATAATAATAATAATAACAGTATAATAACAACAAAATAATAATAATAATAATAATATAATAATAATAATAATAATAAAAAAATTCAGTATAATAACAACAACAATAATAATAATAATAATAATAATAATAATAGTATAATAACAACAATAATAATAATAATAATAACAATAACATGAACAAAGCAACAGTAATTACACTAAATAATTCAATAAAGAATAATAAGAATAATATAATTTAGAGATCAACAATAAATTTGGATGGGAAAGAAGTGTTGTTGTTGCGTCAACACAGTGTTGTTGTTGCGTCAACACAGTGTTGTTGTTGCGTCAACACAGTGTTGTTGTTGCGTCGTCAACACAGTGTTGTTGTTGGTCGTCAACACAGTGTTGTTGCGTCGTAAACACAGTGTTGTTGTTGTTGCGTCGTCAACACAGTGTTGTTGCGTCGTCAACACAGTGTTGTTGTTGCATCGTCAACACAGTGTTGTTGTTGCGTCAACACAGTGTTTTTGGGCTCGTCAACACAATGTTGTTGTTGCGTCGTAAACACAGTGTTGTTTTGCGTCGTCAACAGTGTTGTTGTTGCGTCGTCAACACAGTGTTGTTGTTGCGTCATACAGTGTTGTTGCGTCGTCAACACAGTGTTGTTGTTGGTCGTCACACAGTGTTGTTGCGTCGTCAAACATTGTTGTTGCGTCGTCAACACGTGTTGTTGTTGCGTCGTCAAACATTTTTATTGTTGGGTTGTTTGTTGTTGTTGTTGCGTCGTCAACACAGTGGTTGTTGCGTCGTCAACACAGTGTTGTTGTTGCATCGTCAACACAGTGTTGTTGTTGCGTCGTCAACACAGTGTTGTTGTTGCATCGTCAACACAGTGTTGTTGTTGCGTCATCAACACAGTGTTGTTGCACGTCAACACAGTGTTGTTGTTGCGTCGTCAACACAGTGTTGTTGTGCATCGTAAACACTGTTTTGTTGTTGCGTAAACACGTGTTGTTTTGGGGTACACAGTGTTGTTGTTGTTGCGTCACACAGTGTTGACAACGCTACGTTTATCTCTACAAGACAAACTTTAAAGTTTTCTTCGTTACTCTTTTATTAAAATTGTTGTGTACGCATACAAGTGATGTTTTATGTTTGTGTGCGTGTGTGTGTGTGTTTGTGTTGTGTGTGTGTTTGTTTTTGTGTGTGGTATGTGTGTGTTTGTGTTTGTGTGTGTGTTATGTTGTGTGTGTTTGTGTTGTGTGTGTATGTGGGATGATCATGCACAAGTGCATGTGCTTTTATAAGCAATTACATTAGTAATTATCGAAAGAGGGTGTAACGAGTCACAAACTGACTGGAATTATAATATACCAGCCTTGCATCAGCCTGGTATACCAGCCGGGCTAAGCCTGGCATCCACCCTAGCATAGCCTGGCATACCAGCCTGCATCAGCTGGTATACCAGTCTGGTATACCAACCTGGTATCCAGCCTGGTATACCAGGCTGTATGCCTGGCATACCAGCCTGGCATACCAGCCTAGCATACCAGCCTGGCATACCAGCCTGATCCAGCTGGTATACCAGTCGGGTATCCCAAACCTGGTATACCAGCCTTATACCAGGCTGGTATACCAGCCTGGTATTTGCTCATCTGTGATGAGCTTTTAAAAACCTCCTCAGAAAAAATGTGCTTAAATCTTTTAAATAAAAAAAAAATTATGTTGACATGTTGTTGGTGTAGTCTCCATGTTGTTGGTGTAGAGTCCATGTTGTTGGTGTAGTCTCCATGTTGTTTGTGTAGTCTCCATGTTGTTTGTGTAGTCTCCATGTTGTGAGTGTATTCCATGTTGTGAGTGTAGTTCCATGTTGTGGTGTAGTCCCAATGTTGTTGGTGTATTCCATGTTGTTTGTAGTTCCATGTTGTTGGTGTAGTCCCCATGTTGTTTGTGTAGTCTCCATGTTGGGTGTAGTCTCCATGTTGTTGTGTAGTCTCCATGTTGTTTGTGTAGTCTCCATGTTGTGGTGTAGTCTCCATGTTGTTGGTGTAGTCTCCATGTTGTGATGTAGTCTCCATGTTGTTGGTGTAGTTCCATGTTGTTGTGTAGTTCCATGTTGTAGTGTAGTTCCATGTTGTGAGTGTAGTCTCCATGTTGTAGTGTAGTCTCCATGTTGTTGTGTAGTTCCATGTTGTAGTGTAGTCTCCATGTTGTTTGTGTAGTCTCCATGTTGTTGGTGTAGTCTCCATGTTGTGGTGTAGTCTCCATGTTTTTGTGTAGTCTCCATGTTTTTTGTGTAGTTCCATGTTGTTGTGTAGTCTCCATGTTGTTGGTGTAGTCTCCATGTTGTTTGTGTAGTCTCCATGTTGTTTGTGTAGTCTCCATGTTGTAGTGTATCTCCATGTTGTTGGTGTAGTCTCCATGTTTTTTGTGTAGTTCCATGTTGTTGGTGTAGTCTCCATGTTGTTGGTGTAGTCTCCATGTTGTGAGTGTAGTCTCCATGTTGTAGGTGTAGTTCCATGTTGTGGTGAAATCTCCATGTTGTGGTGTAGTCCCATGTTGTGGTGTAGTCCCATGTTGTGGGTGTAGCCATGCTGTGGTGTATTCCATGTTTTTGGGTGTATTTCCCATGTTGTGGTGTAGTCCCATGTTGTGTGTAGTCCCATGTTGTGTGTAGTCCCATGTTTTTGGTGTAGTCCCATGTTTTTTGGGTGTAGTCCCATGTTGTGGTGTATTTCCATGTTGTGGTGTATTCCCCATGTTGTGGTGTAGTCTCCATGTTGTGGTGTAGTCCCATGTTGTGGTGTAGTCCCATGTTGTGGGTGTAGTCCCATGCTGTGGTGTAGTCCCATGCTGTGGGTGTAGTAACCATGCTGTGGGTGTATCACCATGTGGGGGTTGAGTCACCATGCTGTGGTTAGTCACCATGCTGTGGTGTAGTCACCATGCTGTGGGTGTAGTCACCATGCTGGGTGTAGTCCAATGCTGTGGGTGTAGTCCCATGCTGTGGGTGTAGTCACCATGCTGGGGGTTGAGTCACCATGCTGTCGGTGTAGTCCCATGCTGTGGTGTAGTCACCATGCTGTGGTTGAGTCACCATGCTGTGGGTGTATTCCATCATGCTGTGGGTGATCCCATGCTGTGGTGAGTACCTGCTGTGGTATCACCATGCTGTGGTGACCATGCTGTTGGTGGTCCCATGCTGTGGGTGTAGTCACCATGCTGTGGGTGTAGTCACCATGCTGTGGTTGCAGTCACCATGCTGTGTGAGTCCATGTGTGGTTATCACCATGCTGTGGTGTAGTCACCATGCTGTGGGTGTAGTCACCATGCTGGGTGTAGTCACCATGCTGTGGGTGTAGTCAACCCCATGCTGTGGTGAGTCCCATGCTGGGGTAGTCACCATGCCAGGTTGCACCATGCTGTGGTTACCATGCTGTGGGTGTAGTCACCATGCCAGGGTTTTAGTCACCATGCTGTGGGTGTATCACCATGCGGGGTGTAGTCACCATGCTGTGGGTGTAGTCACCATGCTGTGGTGTAGTCACCATGCTGTGGTGACACCATGGGTGTACACCATGTGTGGGTGTAGTCACCATGCTGGGGTGTAGTAAACCATGGGGGGCTAGGTGTGATAAACCATGGGTGTATTCATCAGCTGTGGGTGTAGTCACCATGCTGTGGGTGTAGCACCATGCTGTGGGTGTAGTCACCCATGCTGTGGGTGTGTCCCATGTGGGGTACACCATGTGTGGTGATCCCATGTGTGGGTGTACACCATGCTGTGGGTAGTCACCATGTGGTGTGCACCATGTGGGTGTAGCACCATGCTGGGTGATCTGTGTGTTCCCTTTCCCCCTTTTAATGGACACAATGGATAAATTGTTATATAATAAATTTCATCAATTTTACACCAAAAAATTAATTTTTTATTTTTTAGACTTATTATATTGCTATGTATATGTGGGATGTGCAGTTTGTATATGGGGGGCAGGGGTCGAGACCGCCCTGGCCCGCCTCTTCGCGTCCTATGGGTCTCTGCCTCCTGCTCCTGAGCTTTATCCCTTGTCTTAAAATGTGTATGGTTCCTGCCTCCATTTTCATTCTCTAGTCCATTCCACTTCCTGACTCTCGGCTGAAAAATTTTCCTGACACCCCTTTTTGCTCATCAGTTTTGCTTCCAGTTGTGCCCCCTTTTTTCTGTTTCCCTCTCTGAAACAACCTGCCTATCTACCTTGTAAATTTCCCCCGCAGTTTTTTTATTTTATCATGTCCCTCTGCCCCTTTTTTCCTCCAGTGTTGTTGCCCTATTTCCCTCACCCTTTTCTTCATAAGACAGACCCGAGTTGTGGAACAAACCCTTTTTAAAAACCTTGCACTTTTTTGTTTCTTGACGTGTGACCGGTGGGGGTTCCCGACTGGTGCTGCATACTCGTATGGGCCTGCACGGAACAGTGTCTTGAACGTTTCCCTTTGTTAAGGTAAGGGAAACCCCAAATTTTAAAGTTTAGTCGCCCTATGCTGCCGGGGTTATCTGGTTGATGGGGGTTTTGGAGCGTGCTTGGTGTTATACTCACCCGGTCTTTCTCCTTTGTTGAGGTTTTACCCTTTTGTCCACCTAGCCTGTACTCTGTCAGCGGTCTTCTTTGCCCTTCTCCGATCTTCATGACTTTGCTTTTTGGGGGGGAAATTCGAGAAGCCAGTTGCTAGCCCAGATGTCGTTGTCCAGGCCCCAAAGTCCTGTTTGGGTTTCACCCGTGTGATTCTCCTCATTAATTTCACATCATCTGCAAAAAGGGAATTTTAGTCTATCCATCCGTCATGTCTTACATATAGAAAGAATAGCACTGGTCCTGGACGACCGCGGCACCGCTCGCACAGGCGATTGGATACCTCATCCCCACCATGCCCCGTTTTTCCTCCTTGGGTATTCCCTGATCCATTCCAGTCCCCTCCTGTTTTCACGGTTTTCCCATTTTTTACTAATCTCATGTGAGGAACTGTGTAAAAGGGCCTTCCTGCAGTCCAAAAAAAATGCAAAAACCCCCCCTTCTCTCTCTTCCCCTTTTCTTTATCTAGAACTCCAGGGGGTTTGTTCCCGGAGCCTTCCTGAAATCTTCTGGCGTTGATTAACCTGTTCTCCCAGTGCTCCACCTTTTTTTTTCAGATTTTCCAAGACTTTGCCCCAAAACATGGTAAGGTCTGTATTTTTAGTGCCTCTTTTCTGTCCCCTTTTTTAAAGTGGGGACTACTTTGGGCCCTTTTTTCCATATCTCGGGTGCTGCCCAGTTTCAAGGGATGTGTTGAAAATTTTGGTAAGTGGCCCTCAAAACCTCAGCTCCCCCAAAAGGCCCCAGGGTAAAATTTTGTCGGACCCATTCCCTTTTGGGTATGGTCACTGAGAAACCCCACCTCCCCCAGATGTGTATCCCCCCGACTGAACCCCCTTTTGGGATGCCCGCCTTCCCCCAATGCCTCCCTTCTCCCTGAATACTTCCCCCTAAACCTCAGGGGGCTCCTCCTCCCTTTTGATCTTATTGTGGTTTTCCCCTTCCCTCCAAAGCTGGGGCCCCCCATTTGCCTTGTTTTACCCTTGATAATTCCCTTTTTGAAGGCAAAAAGGGTCCGGGAAACCCAAAACAAGCCAAAAATCATCAATCTGACCCCAAATTGACCCCCGGAAAACAACAGTAAAGGATCAGGTGAAACTGAGGAAAGGGGCTCAAATTGATCAGGGTTTGGGGGTTTGAGGTTTTTCCCCGTGGAGAAAAGGGGAAAAGGGGGGGTGCATCCCCAAAAAATTTCAGTGCTGGGGGGTAACCCCATGTGTTAGGGTGTGAGTGTATGTATGTGTGTAGGTGTAGCAGTGTATGTGTGTGTGAGGATGTACCTATGTTTTGGGGAGGATGTGCAGTGTATGTATGTGTGTAGGGTGTAGCAGGGATGTATGTGTGGATGTGCGTGAGATGTGGGTAGGATGTAGCAGTGTTTTTTGGGAGGATGTAGCAGGGATGTATTTTTGTAGGGTGTGAACTATGTATGTGGGTAGGATTGCAGGTTTTGTGTGTGTAGGTGTGCCCATGTTGGGTAGGATGTAGCAGTGTATTTTTGTGTAGGATGTGCAGTGATGATTTTGTGGATGTGAGTGTATGTATTTTGTAGGATGTACAGTGTATGTATGTGTGTAGGATGAGCAGTGTATGTATGTGGGTAGGATGTAAATGTATGTATGTGGTAGGATGTGCAGTGTATGTATTGTGTGGGTTGAACTATGTTTGTGTAGGATGTAGCAGTGTATGTATTTTGTAGGATGTGCATGTATGTATGTGTGTAGGATTGCAGTGTATGTATGTGTGTAGGGTGTGCAGTGTATGTATGTGGGTAGGATGTGCAGTGTATGTATGTGTGGGGATGAGAACTATGTATTTTGTAGGATGGCAGTGTATGTATGGGAAGATTAATGTATGTTTTGTAGGATGTGCAGTGATGTATGTGGGAGGATTTGGAACTTTTATGTGTAGGATTTAAAAATGTATGTTATAGGATGTAGCAACTATGATGTGAGGATGTTATGTATGTATGTGGTGGGTATAAGGGATGTATGGTTTGGGGTGAACTTGTATTGGGTAGGATGTAGCAGGGATGTATGTTGGGGATGTGAGCTATGTGGGAGGATGTAGCAACTATGTATTTTTAGGATGTAGCAGTGTATGTATGTGTGTGGATGTGCAGTGTATGTATGTTTTGGTGTAGAGGGATGTATGTGGGTAGGATGTAGCAGTGTATGTATGTGTGTAGGATTGCAGTGTAGTATGTGGGGAGGTTGAACTATGTATGTGTAGGATGTTTAAAAAATGTTTTTGGGAGGATGTGCAGTGTATGTATTTTGAGGGTGTAGCAGTGTATGTATGTGTGTGGATGTGCAGTGTTTTATTTTGTAGGATTTTCAGTGTATGTATGTGTGGATGTGATGTAGTTGTGGGTAGGATGTGCAGTGTATGTATGTGTGTAGGATGGCAGTGATGATGGTGTGGATGTAAGTGTTGATGTGAGGATGTACAGTGTATGTATGTGGGTAGGATGTAGCAGCGATTTTTGTTAGGATTGCCTTTTATGTGTGGATGTGGGAGTTTTATGTGTGTGAGGTTGCAGTGTATGTATGTGTGGGAAGCAATATTTGTGTGTGGATGTGCAAATTTTATTTTTGGATGTAGCAGTGTATGTATGTGTGGGGTGTGAGTGTATGTTGTGGGTAGGTTTAAAATATGTTTTTGTAGGATGTAGCAGTGTATGTATGTGGGTAGGATGTAGCAGTGTATGTATGTGTGTAGGATGTAGCAACTAAAAGTTGTAGGGTTAGCAACTATTATTTGTAGGATGTAGCAACTGTGTATGTGTAGGATGTAGCAACTATGTATGTGTGTAGGATGTAGCAACTGTGTATTTTGTAGGATGGAATATGTATGTGTGTAGGGGTGTAGCAACTTGTATGTGTGTAGGATAAAAATATGGGTAGGGTGTAGCAACTTTTATGTGGGAGGGTGTAGCAACTTTTTGTGAATAGGGTGTAACAGGATGTATGTGGGAGGATGTGCAACTATGTATGTGGGTAGGATGTAGCAACTATGTATGTGGGTAGGATGTACAAAATGTATGTGTGTAGGATTTAGCAACTATGTATGTGGGAGGATGTAGCAGCGTATGTATGTGGGGTGGATATAGCAGCGTATGTATGTGGGAGATGTGAACTATGTTTTGGGGGGATTAAACTATGTATGTGGGTAGGGGAGCAATATGTATGTGGGAGGATTTAAAACTATGATGTGGGTAGGATGGCAACTATGTTTTGGGTAGGGTGTACAACTATGTTTGGGTGGGGTTGGGAACTATGATTGGGAGGATGTAGCAACATGTATGTGGATAGGATGAGAAAAGATGGGAGGATGAGCAGCGTATGTATGTGGGAGGATGTAGCAGCGTATGATGTGGGGGGATATAGCAGGGATGTTTGGGAGGATGTAGCAACATGTATGTAGGTAGGATGTAGCAACTATGTATGTGGGAGAATGTAGCAGCGTATGTTTTGGGGATGTAGCAACTATGAAAGGGTGGCTGTACAACTATGTATGTGGGTAGGGTGTAAAATATGTATTGGGGAGGATGTGCAACAATGTAGGGAGGATGTAGCAACTATGTATGTAGGTAGGATGTGCAACTATGTATGTATAGGGTGAAAACATGTATGTTAGAATTGCAGCATTTGTGGGGGATGTAGAAACATGTATGGGAGGATGTAGCAACATGATGTGGGAGGATGGGCAGAAAAGTATGTGGGAGGATGTAGCAACATGTATGTGGGAGAATGTAATGTATGATGTGGGAGGATGAGCAGCGTATGTATGTGGGTAGGATTCAATTGTTGTGGGAGAATGTAGCAGGGTATGTGGGAGGATGGGAGGGATGATTGGGTAGGATGAGCAACATGATGTGGGGGATGTTTCACTGTTGGCGTCAGGGGTGCTGTTACAGTCACCTGTTGTCGGATCTGGTGCCTTGCTTTGTCCCCCCCCTCACTGCTTCTCGTGGGTGGGAAAAAAATTTTTTCTTCTCTTCTTTTTCTCGTATCATTTTGATTTTGTTTTTTGGGGTATTGTCCTTTTTTGAGCCAGGAAAATTTTTTTCTGTGTAACTCTGTTCACAGGCTTTTTAGACTTAGTAATATTTGACGTCTTTCAGAGGTTGTGTGGTGGAACAGTTTCTATATCTCTGGTCCCAGTTCAACCCCGCCTACATTGTTCTGGGATCTACCACCCCGTAGTCGGGTTATTTTTCGTTGCTGAACTCTTTTTCAGTAATAAGGAGATTTACGCCTTTAGGGAGGATTGTGATGGGCCCCAGTTTGGGGGGCTTTTTCTCATTTCTGTTTGGTGAATGTGTCGTCTATTGTTCAAGTAAACTGTTTGATTGCCTTGATGGTTGGTTAAAATTTGAGACTTTGTCATGTCAGTCAAGTAAGTCGAGTCGAGTCTTACGAGTCATCCAGTATTACTGACCCCACAATTTTTTTCATTTTGAGTGAATCTCATGAACATATCCAAGGTATAAATTTGTTGGTATCTCAGGGACAATCAAACCAACCCTTTTTTTCTCATATTTAAAAATATTCAAGAGATTGTTTACCCGAAGGGCCCAGATCACCTTTGTAATAAAGAAATATATACAAGATTATAAGATTATACAAGTTATATTTGGGCTTATCTCCTTTTTATCTAAATTTAAATGTAAAGATACCCACCTAGACCCTCTGTAAATTTAAAAATCTCAACGTTTATTTGTTGGTTTATATTCATCCCTTTGTGATCGTAATGCTCTGTTAAGCCACTTAATTTTAACAGGATAACTGGACTATGCTATACTCTGACATGAGGGCCAGAAACAGGCTAGATTAGATATGGATCAATAGGGTGACCTTCTAATATTTCTGGAGATGTCTATACTTTATAGATAGCTCAGTTTTTATTATAATAATATACTTAAGATGTCGCATTTCGTAACACTTCCCACTAGGAATTTCATTCTGGGAATGTGCTTCCCCCCATCCTTCTCGGGGGTTTTGTTCATCTGTGTCCTCGCATCTCAAAAATTGGTAGGTCAAAAGGGTTTCCTCCCTTTTTGACGCCAAGGATGTTTTTTTCTGTCGTTTTGTCTAACTGTGCGTTTTTTCTAACAAAGTATGTGTTTCATCTAACTAGACGCCCCAGCCATTGTGTTGCAAACAGTTCATCACATAAATACTGACACCCGGGGCCAGTGACGAAAATAGACAATAGAATAACAGTATATGTAGTAATAGTAATAGTAAGTAGTAGTAGTAATTGTACTAGAAGTAGTAGCAGACGTATTAGCAGTATTTTGAGGTGGAGGGGAAATGGTCCATAAGAAACGAAAAGCACTGCAAAAGTACTGGCCCCCTAGCGTAGGGCAAAATCCCTGCGGGAAAAACCCCCACAGGACAGAACCCCCCCCCAGAAGACTTAAAAACAATGAAAAAATAGTAAAAATAAAAAAGGGGGAGGAGAAGGAGACGAAATCAGGTCAAGTGACGAGGTACAAAATTTGAGTATTTAACAAGGAATGAGAAAGGAAGGCAACTAAAAAGACAAAACGACTAAATTCGTATTTGGAAAGTTGTATAAAGAAGTTCCCAAGACGGCGTCTGTGAAGCCTAGAAGAAAGGTAGACAGTTTTAGCAGAGGACCAGTTAACAGGATGACTGTGATCTCTAACATGGCAGAAAAGCAGTGTTAGCGTTGGCAAGTCTAACACTTCTGTTGTGCTCTTTACACAACCCGCACATTGGAAAGATAAGCTTACGACGACGTTTCGGTCCAATTTGGACCATTTACAAAGTCACACTAACACAAAAGAGTGAGGAGACAGTCACAGAATTGTGCATTTTTTGTTCTTTTTGCTCTTTAAGTCTGTCAGAAAGAGAATGAGCAGCTTCAGCACAGTGCTGGAGAGGACAAGAGGAGCAAGAGTTGGACCAGACAAGGAAGCGTCAGTGACACGAGGGAAGCATGAGCTAGTTCACTACGAACAATATATTAGTATGAGGGAAAGCAAGTTGGTTATCTAGAGGAGGGAAAGTGCCACTAACATTTTGAAGACTGGGGATGTAGGGAAGACAAAGAACGGAAATAAAGTAAACACGGGAACCATCAACACAGGAAAAAAAAATATTAACTAGATTATACGAAGGCGCTTTCGACGAGAAGTGGGTATCTAAAAAAAAGGGAAAAAAAACAGGATTTTAAAGGGGCGGGGTTTTGGGAGGAAAAAAGACCGGGGCGAGCTATTGTTTAGCCAGGGCACTGCACTTTTTTTGTTTTTTAAATCTCCCCAGTTAAATCTTCTGGGGTTTTTAGTTTTTTTTCTCTATTAATATGTTAGTGTTTTTCTTGTGTCGGTTGTTGTTGTGGGTCATAAGTGTCGTTTGCTTGTTAGTGGATCATACCAGTTCTGTGTTGCTTTTGTGGGGCATAAGTGTCTGGTTGCTTGTTAGTGGATCTACCAGTGTCTGTTTGCTTGTTAGTGGGTCATACCAGTGTCTGTTTGTTGATGGATCATCCCGTTCTTTTTCCTTTTTTTGGGATCCCCAGTGCCTGTGTTCCTTGTTTGGGGATCCTACCAATGTCTATGTTCCTTTCTGGTGATCCCCCAGTGCTGTGTTTCTTGTTGGTGATCCTACCAGTGTCTGTGTTTCTTGTTGGGATCCTACCAGGGCCCGTGTTCCTTGTTGGTGATCCACCCGTGCCTGTTTCCTTGTTGGTGATCCTACCAGTGCCTGTGTTTCTTGTTGGTGTTTTCCCGTGCCGTGTTCCTTGTTGGTGATCCCCCCAGTGCCTGTGTTCCTTGTTGGGATCCTACCCGTGCCTGTGTTCCTTGTTGGGATCCAAGTGTCTGTGTTCCCTTGCGGTGATCCTACCAGTGTCTGTGTTTTTTTTGGGATCCTCCCGTGCCGTGTTCCTTGTTTTGATCCTACCAGTCATGTGTTCTTTTTGGGGATCCCACCAGTGTCTGTGTTTCTTTCAGGGTCCACCGTGTCTATGTTCCTTGCTGGTGATCCCACAAGTGGCTGTGTTGCTTGTTTTTGGGTCCACCCTTTGTTCCTTGTTGGTGATCCACCAGTGCCTGTGTTCCTTTTTGGTGATCCTCCCAAAGTCTATGTTCCTTGCGGGGTCCCACCAGTGTCGTTTCTGTTGGTGTTTTACCAGTGCCTGTGTTCCTTGTTGGTGATCCTACCAGTGCCTGTTTCCTTTGGTGATCCTACCAGTGTCTGTTTCCTTGGGGTGATCCTCCCATGTCAAAGTTCCTTGCTGGTTCCTCCCAGTGCCTGTGTTCCTTTTTGGGTGATCCTCCCGGTCTGTTTCCTTGTTGGTGACCCTACCGTACCTGTGTTTTTTTTTGGGACCCAAACCCAGGCCTGTGTTCCGGGTTGATCCACCAGTGTCTGGTTTTTGCGGATCCTCCGGGCCCAATTTCCCTTTGTTGGTCCTACCAGTTCTGTGTTTTTGTAGGTGCCCCCGCCTTGTTCCTTGTTGGTGATCCTCCCGGGGCCTGTGTTCCTTTTTGGGGATCCTCCAGTGCCTGTGTTCCTTGTTGGTGATCCACCAGTGTCTGTGTTCCTTGCTGGGGATCCCCCAGTCCCTTGGTTCCTTTTGATGATCCTACCAGTGCCTGTTTTCCCTTGTTTATGATCCCAGTGCCTGTTTTTCCTTTTTTGGGATCCACCAGTGCTGTGTTTCTTGCTAGTGATCCTACCAGTGTCTATTTTCCCTTTGCTTTGGGACCTCCCAGTGTCTGTGTTTCTTGCTATGATCCACCAGTGTCTATGTTCCTTGCTGGTGACCCTACCAGTGTCTGTGTTTCTTGTTGGTGATCCTACCAGTGCCTGTGTTCCTTTTGGTGATCCTACCAGTGTCTATGTTCCTTGCTAGGATCCTAATGTCTTGTTCCTTGGACCCACCGTGTCTTTGTTTCTTGTTGGTGATCCTACCAGTGTCTCTTTTTCTTTTGGTTCCAGTGTCTGTGTTCCTTTGGGCCCCACCAGTGTCTGTGTTTTTGTTACTCGTTCGTGGATCTTCGTTTCATACAAGAGGTGGATGGTGAGGTGGGGGAGTGTTGTGGTGATGGTGGGGTTTAAGGGACAGTGGTAAAAGGGGTTTTCGGCAAAGGGGTTTTATGGTGGTGATTGACTTTGATGCTAAAAAGGGGGTTCAATGGGGTGTTAGTGGTGGTATTAGTGGTGGTTTGTGTTGGGGTTTGATTTTTTGGGGTTGTTTGGGGGATGGTAAGGGAGGTGTTTGGTATTTAGTGATGGATAGGGAGGGTTTTTAAATGGTGTGATGGTGTATGGGGGAATGGTGGTGGGGTAGGGGTGATAGTAGTAGTGGTTTGGTTTGGTGATAGTGGTAATGGTGTATGGTAGTGGTGGGGAAGTAGTTTTGGGTAATGGTGGTGTTTGGTAATGGCGGTAGTGGTAATTGGTGGTAGTGTTGATAGTGGTGGTAGTATTAGAAATGGTGGAGGGGTGGAGACATGGTAGTAGTGGTGGAAAGGGGGTGGTGGTGGTGGTGGTGTGGTTTTTGGTTTTAAGGTGGGTAGTGGAAATGGTTTTGGAGGTTGGTAGGGTGGTGGGGTAGTGGTGGTGATAGTGGTGGTAGGGGTAGTAGTGGGGTAGTAGTGGTGGTGGTAGTAGTAGTGGGGGTATAGGGGGTAGGTGGTGGGGTATGTGCATTGGTAGTAGTAGTGGGGGTAGTATGGTAATAGTAGTGGTAGTATTTGGTGTAGTGGTGGTAGTAGTGGTGGTGGTAGTGATGGTGGTAGTGGTGGTAGTAGTGGTGGTAGTGTGGTGGTAGTAGTGGTGGTAGTAGTGGTGGTAGTGGGGGAGTATGGTGGTAGTAGTGTGGTGGGTGGTGGTGGTAGTAGTGGTGGTAGTAGTGGTGGTAGTAGTGGTGGTAGTAGTGGTGGTAGTGTGGTGGTGTGGTGGTGTGGGGTTTTAAGGATAGTAGGGGTGGTATATGGTTTTGGGGTGGTATAGAGTGGTAGTGGTGGTATTTTTGGTAGTAGTGGTAATAGGTGTGGTGTGGGGGGGAAGGTGGGGTAGTAGGGGGTGGTAGTAGTGGTAGTAGATTTAGTAGTGGTGGTAGTAGTGGTGGTAGTGGGTAGTATGGTGGTAGTAGGGGTTTAGTAGTGATAGTAGTGGTGGTATAGTTGGTAGTAGTTGGTAGAGGATGTAGTGGTGGTAGTAGTGGTGATAGTAGTGGTGGTAGTGGGGGGTATAGTGGTGGTAGTAGTGATAGGGGTGGTATATTGGTAGTAGGGTGGTATAGGGTGGTAGTAGTGATAGTAGTGGTGGTAGAGGGGTGGGTGTGGATATGGTGGAAGGGGGGTTTTGGGGGTGGTAGTGGTGGTGGTGGTGGTTGGTGGGTTGGTATTAATTTGGAATTTGGATAGTGGTGGTAGTAGTGATAGAGTGGTGGTAGTATGGTGGTAGTAGTGGTAGAGGGTGGTATATTGGTAGTGGTGGAGGGGTGGGGTTATATGGTTTTTGGGGTTTGGGAAAATTGTGTAGTGGTAGTAGGGTGGGTAGTGGGATGTGGGTTGGGGGTGGTTGGTGGTATAGTTAGTAGGTGGGGTGGTGGTAATGGTGGTAGTGGTGGTGAGTTGGGTATGGTAGTAGTGGTGGAGTGTGGGGTATGTGGTGAGTGGGGGGGAAGGGGTGGTGGAAGGGGTAGTGGGGGGTAGGGGTGGTGTATAGGGTAGTAGTGGTGGTAGTATGGTATAGTGGTAGTATTGGTAGTATGGTGGTAGTAGGGTGGTAGAGTGGTGGTAGTAGTGGTGGTATGGTGGTAGTGGTGGAGAGTGGGGGGTGTAGGGTGGTGGTAGTAGTGGTGGTAGTAGTGGTGGTAGTGTGGTGGTAGTAGTGGTGGTAGTGGTGGTGTAGTGGGGGTAGTAGTAGTGGTGTATGGTGGTAGTGGTGGTGAGTAGTGGTGGTGGGGTAGTAGGGGGGAGAGTGGTGGTAGTGGTGGGTAGTGGGGGAGTAGTGGTGGAGTAGTGGTGGAGAGTGGTGGAGTAGTGGGTAGTGGTGGAGTAGTGGTGGAGTAGGGGTGTAGTGGTGGTAGTTTTTGGTGAGGGTAGTAGTAGTGGTAGTATTGGTAGTAGTGGTGGTAAAAGTGGTAGTAGTGGTGGTAGTAGGGTGGTGGGTTAGTTGGGGGGTTAGGGTGGTAGTGGGTGGTAGGGGTGGTAGTAGTGGTGGTTTTTAGTGGTGGTAGTATGGTGGTGGGGGTGGTAGTAGTGGTGGTAGTAGTGGTTTTAGTGGTGGTAGTGGGGGGGGGTGGTGTGCGTGAATGAACCTGGATCAATGGACCTCCCCCTCCCCCCCTCCCCATCCCCCCTCCTCCCTCTCTCTCTCCCCCCATCCCCCCTCCCCCCCCCCATTTTAATCTCCCCCCCTCCCCCCCCCCTTCCCTCCCCCCTCCCTCTACTCTCTCCCCCCCTCCCCCTTTCTCCCCCCCTCATCCTTCTCCCCCCCCTCTTCACTTCCCCTTCCCTGCCCCACCCTCCCCTTCCCTCCCCCCCGGCATCTTCCTTTTCCCTTGCCCACCATCCTCTTTAATCCTTTTCCCTGCCTCTGTGTCCTTAACTCACCTGTCAGGTTAAGTTGTGTAAACCCCTTGACCTGTTTGAAGATTTTTTGGGGGGGGTTGGTAAAGTTGTGTTTTTATATTGTGTGTGTGTGTGTGTGTGTGTGTGGGGTGTGTGTGTGTATATATGTGTGTGTGTGTGTATGTGTGCCTCTGTGTATTTTAGGGATATGTGTGTGTGTGTATGTTTTCTTGTTATTTAAATTTTGTCCGGAAATGTCGATTGACACTAACCTGTTGTTTTTTGGGTTGTGTGTATGTGTTTTGGTTTTTTAACAAACACTTCAAATTTTTTACCCCCGGGGTTGTGTATGTTTTATGTGTGTATGTGTATGTGTTTTGTTTTGTGTGTTGTACTAATTTTTATCACCAATTGTGGTTAGGAGTGTTTTTATGTGTGTGTGTGTTTTGGTGTGTGTGTGTGTGGTGTGTGTGTGTGTGTTTTTTTTCTTCAAGAATGGGTTGGTTTTTTCATGTAGAACGGAAATAAAATTTCTTCGGGAAACCCCAAAAGGGTAAACAAAACGGTTAAATTTTTTAAGAAGTATAGTTATTCACCGAGGCAGACTGTCCCCCAAAATTAATTCCCATGTTGATGTTGTTGATCCACAACAAAATTGGGGCTTAAACCGAAGGGGTAAGTTGGGACTAACAGTACTAGAAAATAGATAGTAGTAGTAGCAGCAATTAAGTAGGTAGAAACAAAAGGTGATAGATAGCATCAATTTACTTTACCCTTTTCCCCTTTTATCCACCCCCTTTCAGCACGAACAACGAGACCAGGAGCTATTATTAACCTCATATCCATCTCTCTCCATCTCATTCCTGCATCCCAAAATGCCCGCCCCAAAAACCCACAACACCTGGGGCCCCTGCACCTGGTGCAGGGGCCCGGTGTTCAACCCCTTTTATAACCAAAGGGGTCCCATCACTTTTTTAAGGAACAGAATGGCCGGAGGGGTGAGGAGGAGTGGAGGGTGTGTGGAGGGTCTGGAGGGTATGGTAGAGGGTGAGGAGGGAGTGGAGGGTGTGTGGAGGGTCTGGAGGGTATGTGTAGAGGGTGAGGGAGGGAGTGGAGGGTGTGGAGGGTCTGGAGGGTATGTGTAGAGGGTGAGGAGGGTGTGTGGAGGGTGTGTGGAGTTTGTGGAGGGTGTGCGGAGGGTGTGTGGAGTATGTAGAGTGTGTGGAGGGTGAGGAGGGTGGGAAGGGGTGTGAAGGGTGTGTGGATAGAGTGTGTGTGATAGCATGGTAAGAGTATGTCACATTTTATCCAGGTATATGTCACATACCCATATAGTCATGCCTCCCGACCAGTGAACCCGGTGTTAAGCTTATAACAACAGGGACACCCGGTGTTAAGTGTATAACAACCAGGGACACCCGGTGTTAAGTGTATAACAACCAGGACACCGGAGTTAAGTGTATAACAACCAGGGACACCGTGTTAAGGATATAACAACCAGGGACACCCGGTGTTAAGGATATAACAACCAGGGGGACCTGTGCTAAAGTATAACAACCAGGAGAACCGTTGTTAAAGTTATAACAACCAGGGGGACCCATTGTTAAGGGTATAACAACAGGGACCCCTGACGTTAAACCAGCACCTTGCTTCAACCAGCCAATCACAGAAGTCCATCCAAGCTGTGAAGGATGTGGTACACTGTGAACAGCCTTGGGCAGACTTGCCTTCCCTGCTGGTCGCTACGGTTCTCACCGTGTCTTGTGCTGGCATTTTTGCTTCATTGTACATAGCTGTAAATTCTGTATGTAGGCTGTATATATATATATATATATATATATATATATATATATTAGTAAATGCCTCTTTGCTCATTCCTAAGTGGTTATCGTGCTACGGCAAGGTGTGCAGGCCATAGTCGACACCTGTGTAATAGTGTGGAAGGGGTGACATCCTCTAGTAGACCGTCTATCATTACGCCCCTTCCCTCTTTCTCTCTCTCTCTCCCTCTCTCTCTCTCTCTTCTCTCTCCTCCCCCTCCACAGGTAAGCCAGAGTGAGAGGAAAGATAAATGGAAGAGAAGAAGAAAGTCATCAGAGAGTAAGAGAAAGTATATATCAAAGGATGAGAGACATGGAATCACTGGGAGGAAAGTGAGGTAGAAAGAGGCAGGTAACCAGGAGACGGAAGTTTGTGGGTACTGGAGGGTGGGTACAAGAGTGTGGTACAGAAGGGTGGGTACTGAGGGTGGATACAGGAGGAGAGGTTAGAAGAGTGGTGAGGGAGTGCAGGAGAGAGAGGGAATTTTGTCAACAAATTCCTACTGAGAATAAAAAAACTGAAATGAATTTGAGAAAGCCGCCTGGAAGGTGGAGGTACTGGCAGGATAGAAGGAATATTTTGAGTTGTTAGACATTGTTGAAGAATGGGGGGCATGAATTCCTTTAACGGGGGGATAACATCTTGGGATGAGGGAGCCATGTGAGGTTAAAAAAGGGGGGTTGTGGGTAGAACGAAACGGGGGAAACAGCTCAGAATGGGGATAAAAAATATAAATGTTTAAAGAGGGGAGGGTATAGATTTGGAGTTATTTGGGGGTTTTTTTACTATATCCCGAAAGAAGAAAAGGGTTTCCCAGGGATCCGGGAAAAATGATATTCATTTGTATAAAGGGGGATCAAAATAGAGTAAAATTATATGGGTTTTTGAGTATATTGGGGAAAGTGTATGAAAGAATTATAGAAAATAGGAAGCAGAATTTCAGGGGAACTTCCCATAGGAAGGGGGAAGTGAGACTAAGTGTTTATAACAAAAAAATGAACAATACTTAATAAAAAAAACCTTTTGGATTTATGGGTTTAAAAAGGGATTGATAGGGGGGGCAATGTGGGGATATTCACATGCATGGAATAAATTTAAACCCGAAAAGTTTACATGGGGTAATGGAAAAGTTCACGTGGAGAGGGGAATGAAAAGTAAGATCAAGTCTTGGGGGAAGGATGAGCATCACAATGGGTTCAACGTAATATAGCGGGTTGTAAAGAAGATAAAGCTAGGAATTAACCAAAGGATCTTTTCAGAAGAGGGGTGGGGTTAAAATTAATTTTAAAACACAATGAGAACGTCACTGGGTTATATATTTTTGGCGTGAAGATACTGAAGACATGTTACGAAAGTTGGCCCAAAATTGCCCCCCCTCTAATTCCCCCCCAACCCGCCCCCGCCCATCTTTCCCAGCCCACCTGCTGCCCCCCATCTATCCCCCCACCTGCTGCCCCCCCCATCATATCCCACCCACCCTGCCCATCTATATCCCAACCCACCTGCTGCCCCCCCCATCTATTCCCCCCCACCTGTGCCCGCCCATCTAATCCCAGCCCCCCTGTGCCCCGCCCATCTTTCCCCGTCCACCTGCTGCCCCGCCCCCTCATATCCCCTCCACCCCACCGCCCCTTCCCACCCTGCTGCCCCGCCCATCTATATCCCAGCCCCCCGCCCCCGCCCATCTATATCCCCCCCACCCCTGCCCCCCCACCTATTCCCCGCCCCCCTGCTACCCCCCACTTA